>ML342884.1:0-140925 GCA_005239505.1 Nicotiana paniculata | reverse complement strand
TTATGGACTACTACCATACAAGGTACCACATGACCATGATAGTAAGGTGTATAAAGTGTGTTATAAGTGAGTGGTATTTTAAGTAATTTGAGAAAATTCTTAATTATGTGGGTAATGAGTAACTATGGATTTTAGTAAGAGGTTAACTAAGTGATTAAGTTATTTGGATAAGGTTTAATAAACCTTCACGTGGCAGCCCAAAGAGGCATTAATAATGACTCTTGACTATCATTACAAGGTGGCATTAAGAGAATATCTGTGGCTTAGTCATCCCCTAAAGTGGGGCCCACAACCAAAAGTTTTAAGACAATCTTCCTACATCATTATTTGTTACATTATTATTATGGAGAATGGAGATATATGTGCTAGGAATGGACTTTAATTCAACATGGAATGGAAACCTTACTACTTCAGCAAGGAAAGCCATACAAGAGTGTGATCAAATTCACCAAAATGGAGGTATTCTACATCTACCAAGTAACGATCGTCAACAAGGAATTCATGCGAAGTTATACGACGTAATAGTAATAGAATTTGAGATTCTAAGGGAGTACGGTGCAATCTTCCTCAAGAATATCATACAGATTTTTTCCTACTCCGATCTTGTCGTCACGTGTTTTTTCACAATTGACGTATGTTAGAGGGGTTGTCATGAGAATCGGCTTGGGTATGTTAAGGCTAAACCGTTCCTTCATTTTGGCATGATCTCGTAACTACATGTGTTTAATAACGAGGCATAAAGAGAAGTTCATACTCCCGAATTTATGTACATTATCTCAGTCTCATAAGTTACAGTTATCCCTTATCGGGACTATATATTCAATTAAGTAGTATCTTCTTCCAGTCAAGAGATAAAAGGGTCTATATATATATATACAGTATTACAGTATTTTCACCACTATCGAGCTATAATCGATGGGCAGGCCCCTATTGGGCAACCTCAGATCAGATGGTAAGTTATATACCGAGTCTACTGTGGCTGAAGGCCTATGAGCGAGCCCATAATGACCGAGATACAGAGCCTAGCATGACCGAGCACCTATGAGTAAGCCTACTACGGTAGAGAAGTTATATATACCAAGCCCTACAAGGCCGAACAACTATTTTACTTACTATATTGAGAGAGTTGAGTCACTATCAGCATGTAGGCATATCTTAAGATTATCTTTGACTCCTAGTTACTTCCAGTTATTATATTATCAGTTCAGTTTCAGCTTGCTGTTATTCTATTGCCTTACATACTCGGTACATTATTTTGTACTGACGTCCCTTTTGCCGAGGACGCTGCATTTCATGTGTGCAAGTTTAGACAGACAGACGAGTAGATCTCCTAAGTAGGTGTTGTTCGAGTTTAGCTTGATCGGTAAGCTCCGCATCCTTCTGAGTTGCCGGGTCTAGAGTTTTATGTACATCTTGTGTATATATGTATATATATGTTATGGATAGGTCGGGGCCCTGTTCCGATCGCAGTACGTCCATCAGTTGAAGCGTGTAGACATATCCTAGTCAGTTAGTGCAGTATGTTGGTCTTGTAAGCCTTGTATGGATATTTTGTTAGTTTTCCAGCTGTAGTAGTTATGACGGCCTTGTCAGCCCAGCTTTATATTGATATTTAGTCAACGTTCGCAAATTATCTTGTAATGTGGCCCATGGCTAAAATATGACATTTTATGTTCAGAGTCCCTTAGTCGCAAGTTGGTACGCAAGGATAGGTGAGGCACCGGGTGCCGGTCTCGCTCCCAGGTTTGGGCATGACAGAAGTGGTATCAGAGCAGTTCTGTCCTAGGGATTCTACAAGTAGTGACTAGTAGAGTCTTGCTTATGGGTGTGTTGTGCACCACACTTATAAGAAAGTGGCTACATGGCATTTAGGACTGTCACTCTTTCTTCTTACTCTAGATCGTGTGGTAGAGCTCAGTCGTAGAAATTCAAATACAATGATACCTACATCCAGAAAGACGGTTGGTAAGAGATATAGTTGTGAAAGAGTTGAGTCAGAGGAATTCAATTTTGCATCATGCTTATGATGAGTAAATGTGAGGTCTTCAGCAGATCATATGTATACTGAAAGGTGTAATCTTCTTGATAAGGAGCCCTACGACATTAATATCTTATATATCCACCCATATGGTAAAAAGACAATGAGAGAATCAGAAGGTACAAGTTTCAACAAGTAAAAGAAGCAAGGTGAAGAAGGGTATAGGGTACCCAGTTAGTGAAGATGATCATTATCGACAATTCAGGCAGAGAAATATAAGCATTTTGAGTTACCTTCAACTGTAACAGAGGTATGGGATTGCCCACACCCATCTCAGTTATGCCCTATAGAGGCTAACATGTGTAGTTTAAAATAAGGACGGGATATTAGGATTGGACTGGGGTTAGAGTAACCCAAAATGGTGAATAGATTGTTTGCGTCAGTTGACATTTCCGAAGGATATTGAAAATGTGCTAATAGATCTCTTTATGAGACACCCAGATGGTGTACTCTAAAATAGTAGAGCTATATATGAGTACTATGAAGATAGGCACTGGAAGCCTTAAAGGGATAAATATTACCTTAGTATGGCTCTCGTCCCTAGTAGAGAAAGAATGCTAGGCAACCCGAAGAGCAGTGGATGGAGCAAGGGGAGCTAAAAGAAAAAGAATATCTTGCTAAAGTTCTCAGAATAAAGTGATACATAGAAATGTTAGCGGGAAATAAGAAGAGAGTTAATGAGGCATTATGAGTAAAATATGATATGTGGATAACAACGGTAGATCAAAAAGGTGATAGTCTTATAGAGTCTATAGTCAAGTGAGGGAAAAGACGAGAGGTGACAGGCCTTGAGACGAGAGGTGACAGGCCTTGAGACAACAAAAGAGTATAGACCATAAAGTCATATCCTCATTTTGAGAAATACGTTTGTGACTCTAACGTGATTAATAGAAGGAAAAGCTAAACCCCAGAGTAATAGAAATTAGTATAAAAAGAATGCGATAAAAAAATAAGAAAGGTATGAGATCGCACTTATTCAAATCCTACAGATATGCTACGATTCCAGAGCATTATGCAAACACGACATCAAAGAAAGGAAGTAAGGGTTCCTGCCCGAGATGTTATTGGTAGATAAGGAGCCAGTGCAGGACATAAGTTAATACAAGGAAATAACCCAAGAAAGATTACACAAAATATTGATATGAGAATGGGCCAACGAGTGGTTGGTAGTTGATTCAGGAAGAGCCTAGTTATGGCTATACAAGAAGATATAGACAAATCAACAGATCGTGCAAAATAAACATAGTAAACCCCAACATGGGGAATTCAGTCTCGCAGATATGACACGTAACCTTGAGAAATATTAAGATAGGAGTTGGGTAGTTAAAGTTACTGTATGAGTGTTATGGAGGTAAAAGAGAGTGCCACTGGGAAGACAATCAAAATATCAGCTCAGAAGAAACCCTACGAGCACAAGGGCATGAAGGTAAGTAAGTAAGGATAATTACATGTAAGAAAGAACATCAATAATTTCGCCAGGTAAACAATGTAACAAGCTCGCAACCTTTCAAGAATCAGAGGATCTTCACTAAGTAATACAATGAAAGACTAGCTGAGGAAGTAAGGAAGAAGGCTTCGACCTAAGCTCAGTGACCTAAAGGGGAAGCGATCTTATAAAAACAGTCTCACAACAACGTTGTATGCACTCCATAAGAAAGTGGCACCTACCGTGGCTAATGGACAAGAAGTAAAAATGAGAAGTCATATTCAAGATCATATGAGTAGTATGGAATTTCAATATATATGGGCACTAAGATAAGTTAAGTATGCACGTAGCAAGGGGCAGAAAGACCAGAAAAAGTAATTGCCTACATTTAAAGAAAGCTGAGAAGGAACGAAAGGAATTATTCGATCAGTGATCCAGAGTTAGTTACGTCATGAACGCACTTACGATTTCAGAATATGATCCATGCAGCATATATATTGACATTCGTACAGCCGTAGAAGATTTCGGTATAAGATAAAAGAAAGAATTGAGCCCAGGGAATAAACAAAGGATTAAAGTGTTAGATGATGGTATCACAGATGTTCCATAGCGTCCAAGAAAGGCTAAAGTAATAACTAATACCAGGAGTCGTAGATCGGAAGATAGATTAACCTACATAAAGGCTGATTGGAAGGAATAGGAAACTAAAGAGTTACATCAACTAAGTAAATCAGGAGTTTGATTATTGGACCTAGAAAATTATCGAAATCATGATTGAGAACATTGCAAAATCACTCTTAATATCAGAGGTACAAGAGAGGTAGTACAACAACCATATTCTATAACGGCTCTACGATAAATCCAGTTAGAAGAGTACCAGCCTTATAAGAAGTCAGTATGAAGCTCCCATTGGATTGTGTATGCACTAGAGGTGCAAGTATTATAATAGAGCTTCAAGTTGTGGAGGTGAATTATACCTATGTGGAAGGGAGGTTATGAAAGGAATAGAAGAGGTGAAGCGATATCTCAAGGTATGTAAGGTAAAGGTAAACAACGTACGAGATACTCAGGTGCAGAAGGTTGTGAATAATATATACTTCAGATAGAGGGCTAGAAGCGTTGGGATTCAGTATCCAGGAATGATATCAGCATCATTGGTGGCATATCTTCCCAGCCTATGGATTCTAAGTATCGAGAAGTCTAGTTAATAGAGTAAAGAAGAGTTATCGATGATGCGATGTCTCGCTTGATATTCTAGAATAACATAAGGAAATCTATGGTCCAAGCAAGTTGAAGGTTGCGAGTAGTATAAAGGAATATATGTATGTCGCAAGCTAAAGTATGGTAAAGCGACAAGGTTTTAGGAAGACAAGAGTAAGGATAAGAAAGGGAAAGTGAGAAGGTGATGAGAATGGATAAGTCCTCAGGATTAAGCCCATGAAAATAAGAGAGCTGATGGTATCTCTAAGTTATAGAAAGCTCAGTATATCCTGAATGAACTCAAAAGAGTCTAAGACTAGTAGCATTTATAAGAGATGGAATGCTGCCCTGGTTGTAGAATAAAGGTGTAATTGTGATAGATGAAGGATGACGTTTGGGCCTTCGATGAGTAATGATTTCATGAATTGTACGGGTTTAAAATACCATGTAAGGTAAATCGGGATGCTATGAAATATGTTATAGAAGTATAGTATCACCCCAGGTGGATCAGTCTAATCATTTCAGATGTTCCCTGATGAGACGTGAGCCCTAGCGACAGTGTTACATAAGAGATCAAGTTATTAGTGGTAGATTATAGATCAACATTAAGGTGAATCAACAATAGATGGATAAAAGTTCAATAGTAGGAGGTGAGATTAGGACATTATTCTTAAGAAGAACAGTAGTGAAGAAGCATTAAAGGACTACCTAGATGCAGTAAAGTCATACGGATGGATAACCGGATCCATGAAGATATAGAAAGTTCGATAAAATACCAAGAAAATAAATTCATTATACTTATCAAGCTATGTATATGTTTACAAAGTGAGACCTAGAGATTGGCTAAAATCTGGAGAAAAAAGGAAAAAAGAGTCGCATAGGCACATATACAAGGTCACAGTTATACAGGCTGCATGATAGAAGGTAGCAACAGTTACAATATTGGGAGGATTCCGACCACAAGTCGTGGTGTGAGAAAGATGCCTAAAGGGGGGAATGCCCTGGCCTTTGGAATTATTCGCATAACAGTTGCCTAGATGGAAAGGAGAGTACTAAAGTATTCGGAAGACATAAGTTATGAAAATGATAAGTGCATCAGTCAACATTCGAGGACGAATATTCCAAAGGGGGGAATGATGTTACGCCCTGCAGTATTACGTTGATGTTATATTCCACAGTATTAGATTATGATGATGTTACTCCCCGCAGTATTACGCCGATGTTACGCTCCACAGTATTATATTACGATGATATTACGCCCCGCAATAGTATATTACGACGATGTTACAACTGGTAGTAATGTACGTTTAATTTTTCGTAAGATAATTGACATAAGTTCAAGGACAAGATTATTTGGAGATTATAAGTGTGACGACCAGACCGGTTATTTTGAGCCCTAGCGCGTCGTTCAGCGGTTTGATGCCATGAACAGCTTCATTTCAGGTGTTATGACTTGTAGGTGTGGTCGGAATTGAATTTGGGAAGTTTAGAGTCAATTTGGAAAGAAAATTCTCATTTCAGAAGCCTTAAGTTGGAAGAATCGACTAGGATTGGATTTTTGAGTAAACAACCTCAGAATCAGGATTGGAAGGTTCCGGCAGGTTCGTATGATGATTTCGAACTTGGGCGTATGTTCGGATCGGGTTTTGGATGACCCGGAGCATTTTCGGCGCATATCGTAGAAATCAGTATTTTAGAAGAAATTACATAAGTCTGGGTTGAAGTGCATTCCAGTGATATTGATGTCTGCTTGGGATTCCGAATCTGGGAATAGCTCAGTATGGTGATTCTGTAGTTGGGAGCGCGATCGGAAGCGAATTCGGAGGTCTGTAGGTTCTTTTGAACTCATTTGGCTTAAGATAGAAATTTGAAGGTTTTTGAGAAATCTGACCGGAAGTGGAAATTTTGATATCGGGGTTGGAATACGATTCTGAAAAGTTGGAGCAGGTTCGTAATGTTGAATGTGACTTGTGTACAAAATTTGGGGTCAATCGGACGTGATTTGATACGTTTCGACATCGAATGTAGAAGTTGGAAATTTCAAAGTTCATAAGGATCAAATTGAGTTGCGATCCATTGTTTTGATGTTATTTGATGCGATTTGAGGCCTCGAGCAGGTCCGCATTATGTTTTGGAACAGGTTGGTTTTATTGGACGGGGTCCCGGGGGCCTCGGGTGGATTCCGGGTGGTTAACGGAACGAATTTGGAGTTGAGGAAGGGCTAAGGCTACTGGTGTCTGGTGTGACCGCACCTGTGCAACAAGGGCCGCATGTGCGAATTTGGCGTCGCAGGTGCGAGGTTAGGCTGGCTTGGCTGGGGGCGCAGATGCGAGGTTATTTCCGCACCTACGGAAGCGCAGATGCGGAAGAGGGAGCGCAGGTGCGGAGCCCGGCTGGGGAGGAGCAAGCCGCAGGTGCAGGTGCATGGGCACGCCTGCGGGCGCGCAAGAACGAGGTTGGAGGCCACAGGTGCTGAAATCGGGCTTGGGCAGTGTGTATTTTAAAACCGAGGTCTTGGCTCATTTGCACTTTCTTCGATGGAGGGCGATTTTGGAGTGGTATTTTCAGAATCTTCCATAAGGTAAGTGATTTCTCCCCATCTTGAGTTAAATACTTGAATTATGCATGGATTTGGTGGGGAAATTTGTAGAAAATTTGGGATTTTTGAAGAAGACCTAGAATGTGTATTTTTGGATTTTGCCCACTGATTTGAGCATGAAAATTAGAGTAAATTATATATTTGAGTTAGTAAGGCTATGGGTAAAGTTTATCTTCGAGAAATTTCGAAATCCGGGCACATGGGCCCGAGGGTAATTTTTTCAACTTTTCGAGCGGAGTTGGGAATTAATGTAAATTAAATTATTATAAGTATTAGAGTATATTTTCATTGGTTTGCTCGTTATTTGGAAAGTTTTGGGGTGTTGTGCATCAATTTGAGTCGTCGGAGGGGCTTGGAGGCTGGTTATGAATCTTTGGAGCGTGGTAAGTCTCATTTCTAACCTTGTGAAGGGGAATTGTCCCCATAGGTGAACTAATCGGATATGTGCTACTATTTTTGGGGGCTACGTACGCACGAGGTGACGAGAATCCGTGCGTAGCTACTATCATGCTTGTGTCTGGGTAGTCTAGGACCCACTAGCATGCCTTACCTGTTGTACTTGAAATTTTGCTAATAAATTTAGACTGTTAATATTATCGAATTAGTAACTGAATACCTAAGAAGGTTGAAGTTTATTTTCCTTAATCAACTAGAAAGAGAATTGATTTTTCCTTGGATAATGGTTTTCCTGATAAAGCATATTTTATTTGCCGTACTTGCAACCTTACTGATAAATTTATAATATTTAAAACCTTATCAAACTCGGCAAATGAATTTCCAGAAAAGATTTATATACTATCTTCGTGTCCATTAAAAGAGAATTTTATAACTTCCTTGAGTAATTGTTTTCCTGATAAAATGTGAATTTAATGTGTGAATATGTGTATCTACGAGTACATGAGTCCCATGTATGATTCGCGAGCAGGGTAACTCTATTATTATATATGACCGCGTCGCATGATCGATTCGCGAGCGGGAGAATAGATGAATCTATGGTTCGAGCCGTACGACCCTTCGGCAGTGCACAATTTATTATTGTTGGTTCGCGCCGTTCGACCCTCGGCATTGCTTGCGCGTGATATTTATTCTGTACTTGCTGTGATTTTTACCTGATTACCGGCCTGGAAATTATAAATTGTCAAGTGAAATGACAAGAATTTAAGAATATTAAATGTGAAAGAAGTTGCTATTTTCCTGTCGCTACTTGTTAAATTGCCTATGATATCCATGCTTATTGTCACCCTTGATTTCATTAAATTAGCCTCTAGCAAGTTTCAAATTCGACCTCTCGTCACTACCTCTTCGAGGTTAGGCGGGATACTTACTGAGTACACATTGTTTTCGTACCCATGCTACACTTTCTGTGCATTTTTATTGCACAGGTACATTCATAGCTAGTGGCCCTGCTCGACGCAGTGATGTGGCTGACTTGGAGACTTAGACGAGCTGCACCATTCGGAGACGACCAGATGTATTGTATTTTATTTTAAATTCCTTGTCCAGTTTGTATTCCGGACAAGTATTGTAGTACATGTATAATTCCTAGAAAATCTGCTCATGCACTTAAGACACCGGGTTCTGGGATAATTATGTGATTTATTCACTATTTAAATTTGTTAAGATGTAATTGTTTACTCAGTGGAAGTTCGCTAATTATTATTTAAGAAAATGAAAAAGGAATGACTTCGAGAATTTTAAAATAAAGATTTAATTTATTTATATAGTGTTGGCTTGCCTGACAGTGGGGTCCGGCGCCATCAAGACCTTAATGGATTTTGGGTCGTGACAACGTGGTATCAGAGCACTAGGTTCCCTTAGGTCTCGCGAGTCATGAACAAGTCTAGTAGAGTCTTGCGGATCGGTACGGTCTGTACTTATCTTCGAGAGGCTACTGGGCTATTAGGAGTACATCCCTTCTTGATTCCTCATCGTGCGGTTTGATTCCTTTGAGGCTTATGCCTACGTTTCTTCTTACTCAATCTTACGCGTCGCGAAGTGCTTGCTATGAATCAGGAATTTGAGAAACTGTAATGGTGCGTGATGTTTTTCCATGCATAACTGGTTGGGGCTATTGTCGTCACTTTGCGGAAGGATAATATGTTGTTTCATCTCAGTAGTTGTGGTTCTGAGGGATTTGAGGCTATGCTCAGGTTGTTATGGTGCTTATGATTGGTCACCGCACGGTATTGACATGGTGATAGGAATTTTGCCCATGTGTTTGGACAATGAATGACTTGAAAGGAGGTCTTCTCAGAGCATGATTTCGAGATTTCAGTATTTTAGTTCTGGCGGAGGAAATGCAATCGAACTATGAATGTTTAAATTTGGGTTGAAAGAATAATAAGACTGGTGTTTTCAAGCGAGGTGGAATTTTCATCTGTGATGGGGTATCGCTATTTTTGATCAAATTGGATATGTTAAGCTCGCCGGCGTTATAGTTTCTTTGGTTGCATCAGGCCAGAATGTTGTGAAGTAATTTTGAAGAATTGGTTGTCAGAAGTCATGGTGTGCGGTGGTTCAGTATTCAATAAGTATTTCTAAGAAAGGCGGATCGAGAAAGATGATCTTCGGAAAGGTTTAAAGTCGTGGTGATCTGTTGGTTTAAGTACTACAAAGATAGTTATTGGCCTAAGGCAACGGCTGGGCAGCAAGGGATGAGAAAGGACACGTGGGAAGTGTCAGGTGATGGATAAATTTCTAAAAGGCCAAGTGTAAGGAAAGGAAGTCAGGTAGTTGCTTGCAGGAGTGAGTTTAACCAAAGTGGGAGAGTGGCAGCACAACATATGAGTTATGTGGTAAGATAGATACACCTCTTGAGGGGAAGTTTGGGGTGATTGGGAATTTTAGTGGACGATGATTGGGTCCACGGACTTAAATTGAAATATTGGCTATTTCAGAGGAAGGCTGGATACGACAGAGAGGAGTTGTTCGGGATGAAGAAGGATGCAATATAGCAGTGAGTAGGAAGGTGTTGTCGCGCTTTTAGTGGATGTCCATGAGGAGCAGACGGACTGTTAAAGTTGGTAAATAAGGACGGGCATAGGATGGAGTATTGATGTCGTAGAGATTGTGCAGTACAGCATCGTTGGAAGGTGTCAATTGGTAATTTCGCAGGAGATTTATCTCCTTTGAGAAGGTTAGCGGTCATGTGGTTGGCAAGTTTCTCCGAGGAATTCCAGTGGTTGTTTGGTAGGAGACCAAATATGTGAATGATTCTAGAGAATTAGAGTATTCATGGAATGCTGACAGGAGAATTTAGAAGAAGTTGACGGGTTGGTTGAGCAAGATCATGCCAACAATGAAGAAAGAATTTTGGTGGGGTTTTAGAGTGGTGCAAGGAGAAGCTTTGGGTTAAGTGGGAGAGTCCCACCGCCTGCGATTGGGTTACAGGATTATTTTCTCATGGGGTTGCGGATTATCAGCGTATTGGCAAGTTATTGCAGCTAAGGGGAAAGGAGTAGAATAGTAATTGAGCATAGGATTTGATAAAGGTATGCAAAGGTTGGCCTTATTGAACCAAGTTTAGGCTTTGGAAAGATTCAGGATTTATGTTTATTACATAGGTAATTTACAAGTGAAGGGATTCAGTCGGCTGCTTTAGAGTTGTTTATATTCGGGACCAAGCCAGATTGGGTGACTCTCAACAATGGTTCCAATGGATTCAAAGGTTAGAAGGTGGTGTCTAAGGATTTTAAGCCCACCGTACGGTTAAGAATCGAGTTTTTGCTGCAAAACTATGGGAAAGAGAAAATGGTTGGAGTGTTCTACGTTATCTTCGGCGTGTAGAGTAGCATTGGGATTTGTAAGAAGGAGAAAATGACTTCGGGTTCATGGAAAGGTTATCGGAATGGGTATACCGGTCAAATATGTGAATATGCATGCAAGAAGGGCATGAAACGGTTCATGGGTCTGGAAACGAAATGGTCTCGTGGAATGGAGGCACTCAAGGTGAGTGTGAATTGAGTTGCTATGTGTTGATTGGGGTTATCCTTATTCCTGCGGTGAGTGCGAATTGAATTGAGGTACGAGAGGGGTCGTGTTGTGTGAGCTTATGGAAAGTTTATTGTTCATCTCGATCTATGGCTTGAGCCAAGTCGGGGAGTCTGCTGTTGATAAGTCGATTGCGCGGCTGAGTGTCATATCAGTTTAAGTTTGAGGTATACTGATATATTAGTTATGTCCTGCAAAGGTGGAGTTTGAGGATTTGCATGTTTTGTGATTATGAGAATTCACTCGTGTGTTGTGATGGTTCTCTTGAATTGAGTTAAGTAAAAGGTCTTTATATGATGAAGTGTTTACCCTATTAGCGGTTCAGGAGTTATGACGAGATTCATGTGCGAATGCATATTGGCACATTAGGTGCAGTGAACGGTATGAAATATGGAAGTAAGAAATAAGGTTGCGGTTCGGTGTTGACACGGATGTCATAAGCTTGGATGAGCACGAAAAGAGATTTGAATGTTTAGAGTAAGCTGGTGTTGTCTTCAGTGTCACCTGAGATCGGTGTTTGGTGAAAGAGGCTTTGCATCCTAGTTATGGGTTCTTGATTTTTTTTACACCGTTAGTGTGGCTAGTTGTGGATGTGCATACTTGCTACCTTGTGTGGAAGGTCATAGGAGCGTGACCACGGGATGATCGTATGAGTGTGACACGTAGTCACTGAATGGATTGAAGATTTGGACTGAGTATAAAGAAGTGTAATATTGCTTATTTGAGAATTTATGTTTGGAAGGCGTTCGGTTTATTTGGTTGTGGATTGTGGGGTGTTTGTCTCGGCTATGATGGCCGTTCTTGTGTATTATGAGAGGAAGTGGGTTAATATGGACCCAGGTAAAGCTATTAGTCTAGTTCAGTGCGAGTAAGGTAGGATCGATATTTGTGGGTGGATTTAAATATGATTATGGGCTCCGTATGAGTCAGGCGTGTTCATTTCGGTATAACGCTTTTCATGGAAAGGTATTAGAAAAACAGATGTTGTTCCGTCTTCATTCATCTCATGTAATATTTTGTTGTGCCATGTGAGTTGGGAAACGGCTTGATATTTTCCTATGTGTTGAATTGCCGCGTAGTGATGATGTTATGTGAGCAGGATGGATCTTGAGATCTAGAGTGTGTATATATATATATATATATATATATATATATATATATATATATATCGCGCCTCATTTGTGCTTGAGTTTTGTAGCATACGGCTTTATCAGAGTCCCTAGGATGGTATTGTGCACTTAGCGTGCTTGTGACCGATGTTTGATATTTGTGGTAATGAAAAATTTAGCTCGGTGTGTGTCTTCTTACGTGGATTTTATGTTATTTTGATCGGGTTGCGTGCTGCAACAGTGTGATGTTGAGTACGGTTCCCTATATCTATTTTCTTGTATTTTGCTTTCTATTTTCTTATGAGAGTTCATAATAAGTTGTGTTAGCCAAGTTGTCTTTTCCTAAGTCATTTCTTTATGTATCATGTTCGATTTATGGTATATTGGCGCGTTGTGGTATCATGTGAGACTGTTGGTCATGTTTGGATTGATCTGTTGTCTGAGCAGTTCATACTGGGTGAGACGAGACTATTGGACCAGGGATCAGTGCAATAAGATTTTGTGAAGTATATTGAAGGACAAATACCATTATTCGGTTCATGATGAGGTGATGATTCTAGTCAAGAGGATATACTCAATGATTTGTTAACTCTGCAGTTGGTTATGAATTTCTACACATCTCCTCCGTTGTGGTGGTATCGTAAGCGTTATAGCAGGACCGATATGCATGTCATGAGGTGCATTGGGAGCATCAGATTCGTGGAATTTTGGCTATTAAGGTTCAGGGAATGTCATTGTGGTTAGATGATGAATTATGCGGTGCATGGTGCTAATTCAGCAAAGGTATGCAGTCATGTTCGGGTACATCATGTGGTAGTTAATACGGTGTTCATATATTGGAAACAGGCCTGGCTGATGATTTCGAATGATGAAGACCTGGTTCTAAGGCTCATTTGCCTAGCAGAAGAGGATATCTTCAGGATTGTTCGAGCAAGTGTACTCAACTGGGTCGTGGTAGCACGGGCAGGTGCATGAGGTGTTAAACAGTAATTTCAGACAACTTCGGAGCAGTTCTTAGCACATTTGAGGACGAACGTATGTTTAAGTGAGAGAGAATGTAACGACCCGACCGATTGTTTTGAGACCTAGCACGTCGTTCAACGGTTTGAGGCCATGATCAGCTTCATTTCAGGTGTTATGACTTGTAGGTGTGGTCGGAATTGAATTTCGGGAAGTTTAGAGTCAATTTGGAAAGAAAATTCTCATTTACGAAGCCTTAAGTTGGAAGAATCAACTAAGATTGGATTTTTGAGTAAACAACCTCAGAATCAGGATTTGAAGGTTCCGGCAGGTTCGTATGATGATTACGGACTTGGGCGTATGTTTGGATCGGGTTTTGGATGACCCAGGAGCGTTTTCGGCGCATATCGTAGAATTCAACATTTTAGAGGAAATTTCATAAGTCTGGGTTGAAGTGCATTTCCGTGATATTGATATATGTTTGGGATTCCAAGTCTGTGAATAGCTTTGTATGGTGATTCTGGAGTTGGGAGCGCAATCGGAAGAGAATTCGGAAGTCCGTAGGTTATTTTGAAGTCATTTGGCTAAAGATACAAATTTGAAGATTTTTGAGAAATTCGATCGGAAGTGGAAATTTTGATATCGAGGCCGGAATATGATTCCGAAAGTTGGAGCAGGTCCGTAATGTTGAATGTGACCTGTGTGCAAAATTTGGGGTCAATTGGACGTGATTTGATAGGTTTCGTCATCGAATGTAGAAGTTGGATTCAAAGTTCATAAGGATCGATTGATTTTTGATCCATTGTTTCGTTATTATCTGACGCGATTTAAGGCCTCAAGCAGGTCCGCATTATGTTTTGGAACAGGTTAGTGTGATTGGACAGGGTCCCGGGGGCCTCGGGTGGATTCCGGGTGGTTAACGGATCAAATTTGGAGTTGAGGAAGGGCTAAGGCTGCTGGTGTCTGGTGCGACCGCACCTGTGCAACAAAGGCCGCAGGTGCAGAGCCGTAGGTGCGGCTTTAGCGTCGTAGGTGCGAGGTTAGGCTGGGTTGGCTGGGGGCGTAGGTGCGAGGTTATTTTCGCACGTGCGAGGTTATTTTCGCACGTGCGGAAGCGCAGATGCAGAAAAGGGTGTGCAGGTGCGGAGCCCGGCTGGGGAGGAGCAAGCCGCAGGTGCGGGTGCATGGGCACACCTGCGAGCGCACAGGTGCGAGGTTGGAGGCCGCAGGTGCGGAAATTGGGCATGGGCAGTGTGTATTTTAAAACCGAGGTCTTGGCTCATTTGCACATCATTTCTTCGATGGAGGGCGATTTTGGAGCGATTTTTGGAGTGGTATTTTCAGCATCTTCCATAAGGTAAGTGATTTTCCCCCATCTTGAGTTAAATACTTGAATTATGCATGGATTTGGGGGGGAAGGGGAGGGATTTGTAGAAAATTTGGGATTTTTGAAGAAGACCTAGAATGTGTATTTTTGGATTTTGCCCACGAATTTGAGCATGAAAATTAGAGTAAATTATATATTTGAGTTAGTAAGGCTATGGGTAGAGTTTATCTTCGAGATATTTCGAAATCCGGGCACGTGGGCCCGAGGGTAATTTTGTCAACTTTCCGAGCGGAGTTGGGAATTTATGTAAATTAAATTGTTATAAGTATTAGAGTATATTTTCATTGGTTTGCCCATTATTTGGATAGTTTTGGGGCGTTATGCATCAATTTGAGTCGTCGGAGGGGTTTGGAGGCCGGTTATGAATCTTCGGAGCGAGGTAAGTCTCCTTTTTAACCTTGTGAGGGGGAATTGTCCCCATAGGTGAACTAATCGGATATGTGCTACTATTTTTGGGGGCTACGTACGTACGAGGTGACGGGAGTCCGTGCGTAGCTACTATCATGCTTGTGTCTGGGTAGTCTAGGACCCACTAGCATGCCTTACCTGTTGTACTTGAAATTTTGCTAATTAAATTAGACTGGTAATATTATCGAATTAGTAACTGAATACCTAAGAAAGTTGAAGTTTATTTTCCTTAATCAACTAGAAAGTGAATTGATTTTTCCTGGGATAATGGTTTTCCTGATAAAGTATATTCTATTTGCCGTACTTGCAACCTTACTGATAAATTTATAATATTTACAACCTTATCAAACTTAGAAAATGAATTTCGAGAAAAGATTTAAATATCATCTTCGTGTCCATTAAAAGAGAATTTTATTACTTCCTTGAGTAACTATTTTCCTGATAAAATGTGAATTTAATGTGTGAATATATGTATCTATGAGCACATGAGTCGTATGTATGATTCGCGAGCAGGGTAACTCTATTATTATATATGACCGCGTCGCATGGCCGATTCTCGAGAGGGGAAATAGATGCATCTATGGTTCGAGCTATTCGACCCTTCAGCAGTGCACAGTTTATTATTGTTGGTTCGTGTCGTTCGACCCTCGGCATTGCTTGCTCATGTTATTTACTGCGTACTTGCTTTTTACCTGATTACTGGTTTGGCAATTATAAATTGTCAACTGAAATGACAAGGATTTAAGAATATTAAATGTGAAAGAAGATGCTATTTTCCTTTCGCTACTTGTTAAATTTCCTATGATACCCATGCTTATTATCACCCTTGATTTCATTAAATTGACCTCTAGCAAGTGTCAAATTCAACCTCTCATCACTACCTCTTCGAGGTTAGGCGGGATACTTACTGAGTACACGTTGTTTTCGTACCCATGCTACACTTGTTGTGCATTTTTATTGTACAGGTACATTCATAGCTAGTGGCCCTGCTTGACGCAGTGATGTGGCTGACTTGGAGACTTAGACGAGCTGCACAAATCGGAGACGACCCGCAGCCGGGGTCTTCCTCAGATGTATTGTATTTTATTTTAAATTCCTTGTCCAGTTTGTATTCCGGACAAGTATTGTAGTACATGTATAATTCCTAGAAAATCTGCTCATGCACTTGAGACACCAGGTTCTGGGATAATTATGGGATTTATTCACTATTTAAATTTGTTAAGATGTTATTGTTTACTCAGTGAAAGTTCGCTAATTATTAATTTAATAAAATAAAAAAGGAATGACTTCGAGAATTTTAAAATAAAAATTTAATTTATTTATTAAGTGTTGGCTTGCCTGATAGTGGGGTCCGGCGCCATCACGAGCTTTATAGATTTTGGGTCGTGACAATAAGTATTGTGCTATTTCAAACAAGTGATAAGTAAATTCGTGAAGATGAGAGGGTAAGCGAATCGAAGAAAGAAGTTTCGTCGAAGTTTGACAATATGGGATAGAATACGGTCCGAGCTATAATACCCGATATTTATGGACTACTACCATACATGGTACCACATGACCATGATAGTAAGGTGTATAAAGTGTGTTAAAAGTGAGTAGTATTTTAAGTAATTTGAGAAAATTCTTAATTATGTGGGTAATGAGTAACTATAGATTTTAGTAAGAGGTTAACTAAGTGATTAAGTTATTTGGATAAGGTTTAATAAACCTTCACGTGGCAGCCCAAAGAGGCATTAATAATGACTCTTAACTATCATTACAAGGTGTCATTTTAAGAGAATATTTGTGGCTTAGTCATCCCCTAAAGTGGGGCCCACAACCAAAAGTTTTAAGACAATCTTCCTACATCATTATTTGTTACATTATTATTATGGAGAATGGAGATATATGTGCTAGGAATGGACTTTAATTCAACATGGAATGGAAACCTTACTACTTCAGCAAGGAAAGCCATACAAGAGTGTGATCAAATTCACCAAAATGGAGGTATTCTACATCTACCAAGTAACGATCTTCAACAAGGAATTCATGCGAAGTTATACGACGTAATAGTAATAGAATTTGCGATTCTAAGGGAGTACGGTGCAATCTTCCTCAAGAATATCATACAGATTTTTTCCTATTCCGATCTTGTCGTCACGTGTTTTGTCACAATTGACGTATGTTAGAGGGGTTGTCATGAGAATCGGCTTGGGTATGTTAAGGCTAAACCGTTCCTTTATTTTGGCATGATCTCGTAACTACATGTATTTAATAACGAGGCATAAAGAGAAGTTCATACTCCCGAATTTATGTACATTATCTCAGTCTCATAAGTTACAGTATTATCCCTTATCGGGACTATATATTCAATTAAGTAGTATCTTTTTCCAGTCAAGAGAGCGAAGGGTCTATATATATATACAGTATTACAGTATTTTCACCACTATCGAGCTATAATCGATGGGCAGGCCCCTATTGGGCAACCTCTGATCAGATGGTAAGTTATATACCGAGTCGGCCGAGGGCCTATGAGCGAGCCCAGAATGGACGAGATACAGAGCCTAGCATGACTGAGCACCTACGAGCGAGCCTACTACAGTAGAGAAGTTATATATTGGGCAACCTCTCATCAGATGGTAAGTTATATACCGAGTCTATTGTGGCCAAGCGCCTATGAGCGAGCCTACTATGGTAGAGAAGTTATATATACCTAGCCCTACAAGGCCGGACAACTATTTTACTTACTATATTGAGAGAGTTGATTCAGTATCAGCATGTAAGCATATCTTCAGATTATCTTTGACGCCTAGTTACTTTCAGTTATTATATTATCAGTTCAGTTTCAGCTTTCAGTTATTTTGTTGCCTTACATACTTGGTACATTATTTTGTATTGATGTCCCTTTTTCCGGGGATGTTGCATTTTATGCGTGCAAGTTCAGACAAACAGACGAGTAGACCTCATAAGTAGGTGTTGCCCAAGTTCAACTTGATCGGTAAGCTTCGCGTCCTTCGGATTTATCGAGTTTAGAGTTTTATGTACATCTTGTGTATATATGTATATATATGTTATAGATAGGCCGGGGCCCTGTTCCGATCACAATACGTCCATCAGTAGAGGCTTGTAGACATATCCTGTCAGTTAGTATAGTATGTTGGGCTTGTAAGCCTTGTATGTATATTTTGTTGGTTTTCCAGCTGTAGTAGTTATGACGGATTTGTCAGCCAAGCTTTATATTGATGTTTAGTCAGCGTTCGCAAATTGTCTTGCAATATGTCCTATGACCAAAATATGACATTTTATGTTTAGAGTTTCTGGTCGCAAGTTGGTACCCAAGGATAGGTGAGGCATCGAGTGCCAGTCTTGATCCCAAGTTCGGAGCGTGACACCGAGGATCCAAACCAAACACCCACACAAGTCAATAAACACAATACGAACTTGCTCGAGCGACCAAAACATTAAAACAACCTCTAGAATCACGAATCGGACGCCAAAACGCATGAAGATCAAAGGAAACTTCAAGAACTTCTAGAATCGCAACCAAACGTCCGAACCATATCAAATCAACTCCAAATGGTGCCAAATTTTGCAGACAAGTTCTACATGACGAGACGAACCTACTAGGAGCTTTTACCCATTCATAATAACCTCGAAATGACGAATCGCACCTCAAGTCAAAATCAATGATCTTTGGAACTTTGACTTCTACAACTGATGCCGAAACCTATCGAAACACATCCAATTGACCTCGAATTTTGCACACACTCCACATTCGACATTACGAACCGACTCCAACTTCCGGAATCGAAATCCGATCCCGATATCAAAAGGTCCATTCCCAGTAAAACTTCCCAAAATTCAACTTCCGCCATTTCAAGACAAATTCGACTACGAACCTCCAAAGTACAATACGGACGTGCTCCTAAGTCCAAAATCTCCCAACAGAGCTAACAGAACCCACGAAACTCCATTCCGAGATCCAATGCTAAAAGGTCAAACTTGATTAACTCTTCCAACTCAAATATTAAATCTTGAAGTTCATTGTTCCAACTCAATTCCGGATTACTTGAAAATAAACACCAATGACTTACGCAAATCATAATACATCAAGCAGAGATACTCGAGCCTCAAACTACCGAAAAAAGTGCAAATGCTCAAAATGACCAGTTGGGTCGTTACAATATAGTGGGACCAAAAGTTATGCAAGACTTAGATACGAAATGGTATGAATAATATGATAATTTTTTAGAACAAAGTTATAAGAATTATATTCACATATCTTATTCAATTTATGACAATGATTATTATATTCACGGGAGAAAAAAATGCAAAATCTCCATCTCGTGTTGAAGGTTTTTTTTTAATCTCGCAAGAGAAGAAAGGAAAACAAGTTGATGCTTTCCAACAAGGTGTCATTGAATCTCCTTTTAGAATATACATTGGTGCTTATGTATAATTAATTTGTTGCCACGACCCAAAATCCCTGAGGTCGTGATGACGCCGGACTCCATTGTCAAGCAAGCCAATCATTTTAAATAGTTAAGTTAAATGTCCTGTTTTAGCATTTTTGAAATCATTATCTTTAACTTGTTACGCAATAACTAAACAAATTTCATTAAATAAATACGATGGTTTAAATGTTCCATTTTAACAAATATATCACAAACACATCCCAGAACCCGGTGTCACAAGTACATGAGCAATTTTTAAGAATTTATACAATCATCATAAAGCTTGTCCGAAATACAAGTTGTACAAGGAATTTAAAATGAAAATAAATACAGTATGAGGGAGACTCTGTCAGCTGCGGATCGCCTCCGGATGATGCAGCTAGCCTAAGTCTCCAAATCCGCCACATCGCTAAGAAAGTACCTGTGCAATAAAATGCACAGCAAGTGTAGCATGAGTACGAAAACAACGTGTACTCAGTATGTCGCCCGCCTAACCTCAGAGAGGTAGTGATGAGAGGTCAAATTAGACACTTGCAAAAGGTCAATTTAGTATATTCAAGTGTGACGCTAAGCATGATTATCATAGGTAATTTATTAAAATCGGGAATAAATAATATCAACTCCTTTCACCTTTAACACTTTAAATCTTCGTCATATTAATAACAACTAATCAAAATGGGTGATTTAATCAAATAACAAATAATCAACCGGAGGAACAACTTCTTCTTAAAATCTTTAATAACTTTAAATCTCTGTCATTTTAGTTGACAACTTAAAATTTTAGGCCAGTAATCAGGCAAAATTCACAGCAAATACGCAGTAAATATCATGCGCAAGCAATGCCGAGGGTCGAATGGCACAGACCAACAATAATAAATTGTGCACTGCCGAGGGTCGAACGGTTCGAACCATAGATGCATCTATCTGCCCCGCTCGCGAATCGATCATGCGACGCGGTTATACATAAAAATAATAAGGCTAGCCTGCTCACGAATCATACATGCGACTCATGTGCTAATATGTACACATATTCACATAATAAATCCACATTTTTATCAAGAAAGTAGTTTTCTCAAGAAAGTGATAAAATTATTCTTAAAGGAACATGAAATATAGCTTTCAAATCTTCGTTTTGAAACTCATTTGCCAAGTTTAATGATATTCCATAATATAACCCTATCAGGTATACAATTATCCACGGAGGAATCAATTCTCTTTCTAGATGATTAAGAAAATGAACTCTAGTCTTCTTTAGATATTCAGTTACGATTTCGGTTATATTAGCAGTTTAATATTACAGGCAGGATCACAGGTACAACACGTAAGGCATGCTAGTGGGTCCTAGACTTCCCGGACATGGTATAATAGTAGCTACGCACGGACTCCCGTCACCTCGTATGTACGTAGCCCCCGAAGATAATAGCACATACTCAATTGGTTCACCTAGGGGGACATATCCCCCTCACAAAGTTAGAAAGGAGACTTACCTCGCTCCGAAATTCCATAACCGACTTCCAAGCCCTTCCGACGACTCTAACGGACGCACAACGCCCCCAAAACTATCCAAATGACGGCAAACCAATGAAAATATACTCTAATATTTGCAACAAATTTCAAATTATATAATTTCCCAACCCCGCTCAGTGAATTGACCAAAATGCCCTCGGGCCCACGTGCCCGGAAATCCGAAATTTCTCGAAGATATATTCTACCCATAGCTTTACTAGTTCAATTATATGATTTACACTAAATTCCATGCTAAAATTCGTGGCTAAAAACCAGATTACCATTTCTAGGTTTTCTTCAATATTTTCCAAATATTTCCACAATTTTCATGTATAATTCCATGCAATAACCTTGTATTTAACTTAGAAACATGAAGGAATTACTTACCTTGTGATCCTTGACGAAAACCCTCTCTTGAAGCTCCTCCAAAATCGTCCACACCAAGAGAAAATGAAGAAATGGCCAACAAATCTCGGTTTTAAAACATTCTGCCCAGGCCATTTTTCGCATCTGTGATCCAACTCTCGCACCTACGATTCCTCGGGTGAGACCAAACCTCCGCACCTGCGGCTTTCCTCAGCTCAAGCCAACTTCGCACCTGCGCCCCATAGCCCGCATCTGCGGCTTTGCAAGTGCGGAAATATCATCGCACCTGCGCTCCCAGCCAGAACACCACTTCTTCGCATCTGCGGCCCAAGTCTCGCAGGCGCGGTCACACCAGATGACACCAACCTCAGTCTTCTTCAAACTCTCAAACTTGATCCGTTAACCACTCGGAATCCACCTGAGACCCCCGGGACCCCGTCCAATTATACCAACTTGTTCCAAAGCATAATGCGGACTTGCTCGAGTCCTCAAATCACATCAAACAACATCAAAACCACGAATCGCACCCAAATTCCAACTTTAAGAACTTAGAAATTTCCAACTTCTACATCCGATGCCGAAACCTATTAAATCACGTCCGATTGACCCTAAATTTTGCACACAAGTCGTATTTGACATTAAGGAGCTGCTCCAACTTCTGGAATCGCATTCCAACCTCGATGTCAAAATTTCCTGTTCCGGTCGGATTTCTCGAAAACCTTCAAATTTCTATCTTTAGCCAAATGACTTCAAAATGACCTACGGACATCCAAATTCACTTCAGACCGCGCTCCCAACTCCAGAATCACCATACGAAGCTATTTCCAGACTCAGAATCCCAAACGGATATCAATAACACTGAAATGCGCTTCAAGCCAAACTTAGAAAATTTTCTTCAAAATACTAACTTCCACAATATACGCCGAAACGCTCCCGGGTTATCCAAAATCCGATCCGGACATACGCGCAGGTCCGAAATCATCTACGAACCTGCAGGAACCTTCAAATCCTGATTCGGAGGTCGTTTACTCAAAATTCCAATCTTAGTTGATTCCTCCAACTTAAGGCTTCCGAATTGAGAAGTTTCTTTCCAAATTAACTCTAACCTTCCCGAAATTCAATTCCGACCACGCCCACGGGTCATAATACCTGAAACGAAGCTGCTCTCATAATACGCGAGAACAACCATCATAGCCGGGACAAACACTCCACAATCCACAACCAAATGAACTGAATGCCTTTCAGGCATAAATTCTCAAATAAACAATATTGCACTTCTTTATACTCAATCCAGATCTTCAATCCATCAAGTTACTACATGTCACACTTATACAATCTTTTCGCGGTCATGCTTCCACGACCTTCCACACAAGGCAAAAAGTTTGCACATCCGCATCACCGACCATACTAATACTGCAAAACACATCAAGAACCCATGACCAGGGTACAAAGCCTCTTTCACCGAATATCGATCTCAGGTGACACTGAAGATAACACTAGCTTACTCTGAACTTTCAAATCACTTTTTCTTGCTCATCCGAGCTCATGACGTCCTTGTCAACACTGAATCACAATCTCGATTCTCACTCCTAGTTACATACTTCCTACCGCACCTAACATGCCAATATGAGGTAGCGCAAGAATTCCACCATAACTTCTGAACCACCAATAGGGTGAACACTCCATCATATAGAAACTTTTTACTTAACTCAATTCAAGAGTACCATCTCAACACACGAGTGAATTCTCACCATCACCCAACATGCAAATCCTTAAATAGTAGTTTATACCACCATAACCCTTTCGGGATCTGCCTACACCGGACATGCCATAATACTTGAATGCTTCCAAATAAAAATCTATTTTGACGGCTGACATGCCTCGCATACACCGGCACAAAGCACATGCATAACTTAATCACATCGAAGGAACTGATAACTGCCGTAATATCATTTCAACCATGGCTAATCAATCTATCTTCTTTTAATCATCTTCAATTTCCTCAGGAATAATAGCAACTTCCTTCAACTCATAGCAAACTCAACCCTCACTCATCTCGAGTGACCTTGATTCACGAGACTATGCTGCCTAAATTCCGCAACCCGTCCCATACCCTCCTGATAATCTTTCTACAATCCGGAGTTTATTTCTCTCACTCCTCCAATACTATCCTGCATGATGAATATACATAGAACCCTAACCATTTTCCTTTTTCTCATAAATTACTCTGCAAAAGCTCGATTCTCGATCATACTGCTGCCTGAAACCCTTAAACGCCGCATTCTTAACTTATGAATTCACTAGGACCGCTATTGAGAGTCACCCACTCTGACTGGTCCCGAATACAATCAACTCCAAGGCTCTCCAAGAACATGAACACCTCTTTCAATGAAACACGTGACTGAGTCACTATCCTTACAACTCGCCTATGCCTTAAGCATAAATTCTGAATCTTCCAAAGCCTAACCATGGTCCGACAGGGCCAACTTTTGCACACATTCATCAAATCCCACGCACAATCACCATTTTACTCCTTTCCCTTAGCTATAATAACTTGCCAACACGCCGACAATCCGCAACCCTATGATAACACAATCCTGCAACCCAACTGCAGATGGTGGGACTCCCTCACTTAGCCCGAAGCTGCTCCTTGCACCACTCTAGACCCTGCTGAGATCCTTTCTTCTTAGTTAACATGATCTTGCCCAACCAATTCGTCCAACTCTTCCAAATTCTCTTGTTAGCATTCCCTAAATACTCAAATTCTCTAGCATCATTCACACATTCTGCCTCCTACCGAATAGCCACTAGAATCCCTCGTAGAAACCAGCCAACCATTACACCGCTAACCTATTCATAGGAGATAACACACCTGTGGAAGTCACCCGCGGACACCTTCCAACAACATTGAAATGCACGCTTCTCTACGACATCAATACCCTATCCTACGCCCTGTTTCATTTACCAACTTTACTAGTTCGTCCGCTCCTCATGGACATCCATTAATTGCGCGATAATATCTTCTAATTCCAAGATATGTTGCCGCTCCCCCACTTTGCGACTGCTCGACTTCTGCTTCTTACACCTGGCCTCCTAGAAATGGAACCACCGCCTAGCCTCAATTCAATATCATTCTATGTAGCTCTTAAACCAGCAGATCACCACGACTTCAAACTCTCCGAAGATCACCTTCATTGAGCTAAATTCTTTATCAATACTTATCTAATAATGAACCACCGCACCTCACGGTCTCTATCGCCGCTTCTTTAATACTCCTTCACAATACTCTGACCCCACGCAACCGAAGAAACCATAGCACCGAAAAACTTAACGCATTCCATTCGATCAAGGACGACGATAACACGTCACAGCTGAATATCCCACCTTACTTGAAAACACCAAGTCTTACTACTTTATCAATCCAAAACCTCACCACCTATAAACCAAATGCCTATTCTCTGTCGGAACTAAAATACCAAAATCTCGAAATCACACTCTGAGAAGACCTCTCTTCAAACCATTCATCACCCCTAACATACGGGCAAGCATTCTATCATCATATCGACATCGCGCGATAACCAATCGCAAACATCATCACTACCTGAGCATAGCCTTAAGGGTCTCAGAAACACAGCTATTGAGCTGAAACAACATATTATTCTTTTGCAGGGCCATAACAACAGCCCCAACCAATTACACATGGAAAACATCTTGAATTACATCCGTAGCACCATTTCAATTCCTCAAATTCCCGATTCATAGCAAGCGTTTCGCGACGCGTAAGATGAGTAGGAATAAACATAGGCATAAGCCTCAAAGGAATCGAATCACACGATGAGGAATCAAGAAGGGAAGTACTCCTAACAGCCCTGTAGCCTCTCGAAGATAGGTACAAACATCTCTGTACCGATCTGCAAGACTCTACTAGACTTGGTCATGACTCGTGAGACCTAAGGGAACCTAGAGCTCTGATACCATGTTGTCACGACCCAAAATTCCTGAGGCCGTGATGGCGTCGGACACCATTGTCAGGCAAGCCAATCATTTTAAATAGTTAAGTTAAATTTCCTGTTTTAGCATTTTTGAAATCATTATCTTTAACTTGTTACGCAACACCTAAAGAGATTCTGTTAAGTAAATACGATGGTTAAATGTTCCATTTTAACAAATATATCCCAAACACATCAAGGAACCCGGTGTCACAAGTACATGAGCAATTTCTAAGAATTTATACAATCATCACAAATCTTGTCTGAAATACAAGTTGGACAAGGAATTTAAAATAAAACTAAATACAGTATGAGGGAGACTTTGTCAGCTGCGGATCGCCTCCGGATGATGCAGCTCGCCTAAGTCTCCAAATCCGCCACATCTCTATGAAAGTACCTGTGCAATAAAATGACAACAAGTGTAGCTTGAGTACGAAAACAACGTGTACTCACTAAGTCGTCCGCCTAACCTCAGAGAGGTAGTGACAAGAGGTAAAATTAGACACTTGCTAAAGGTCAATTTAGTATATTCAAGTGTGACGCTAAGCATGATTATCATAGGTAATTTATTAAAATTGGGAATAAATAATATCAACTCCTTTCACCTTTAACACTTTAAATCTTCGTCATATTAATAACAATTGATCAACATGGGTGATTTAATCAAATAACAAATAATCAACCGGAGGGACAACTTCTTCCAAAAATCTTTAATAACTTTAAATCTCTGTCATTTCAGTTGACAACTTAAAATTTCAGGCCAGTAATCAGGCAAAATTCACAGCAAATACACAGTAAAAATCATGCGCAAGCAATGCCGAGGGTCGAACGACACGGACTAACAATAATAAACTATGCACTGTCGAGGGTCGAACGGCTCGAACCATAGTTGCATCTATCTGCCCCGCTCTCTAATCGATCATGCGACGTGGTTATACATAAAAATAATAAGGCTAGCCTGCTCGCGAATCATACCTGCGACTCAGGTGCTCATATGTACGCATATTCACATAATAAATCCGTATTTTTATCAAGAAAGCAGTTTTCTCAGGAAAGTGGTAAAATTATTCTTAAAGGAACATGAAATATAGCTTTTAAATCTTTGTTTTGAAACTCATTTGCCAAGTTTAATGATATTCCATAATATAACCCTATCAGGTAAATAATTATACACGGAGGAATCAATTCTCTTTCTAGATGATTAAGAAAATGAACTCTAGTCTTCTTTAGATATTCAATTACGATTTCAATTATATTAGCAGTTTAATATTACAGGCATGATCACAGGTACAACACGTAAGGCATGCTAGTGGGTCCTAGACTACCCGGACATGGCATAATAGTAGCTACGCACGGACTCCCGTCACCTCGTGCGTACGTAGCCCTCGAAGATAATAGCACATACTCAATTGGTTCACCTAGGGGGACAAGTCCCCCTCACAAAGTTAGAAAGGAGATTTACCTCGCTCCGAAATTCCATAACCGGCTTCCAAGCCCTTCCGACGACTCCAACGGACGCACAACGCCCCAAAACTATCCAAATAACGGCAAACCAATGAAAATATACTCTAATATTTGCAACAAATTTCAAATTATATAATTCCCAACCCCGCTCAGTGAATTGACCAAAATTCCCTCGGGCCCACGTGCCCTGAAATCCGAAATTTCTCGAAGATATATTCTACTCATAGCTTTACTAGTTCAATTATACGATTTACACTAAATTCCATGCTCAAATTCGTGGCTAAAAATCCAAATTACCATTTCTAGGTTTTCTTCAATATTTTCCAAATTTTTCCACAATTTTCATGTATAATTCCATGCAATAACCTTGTATTTAACTTAGAAACATGAAGGAATTACTTACCTTGTGATCCTTGACGAAAACCCTCTCTTGAAGATCCTCCAAAATCGTCCACACCAAGAGAAAAATGAAGAAATCGCCAACAAATCTAGGTTTTAAAACATTCTGCCCAGGCCATTTTTCGCACCTGCGATCCAACTCTCGCACTCGCGGTTCCGCAGGTGCGACCAAACCTCCGCATCTGCGGCTTTCCTCAGCTCAAGCCAACTTCGAACCTGCACCCCATAGCCCGCATCTACGGCTTCGTAGGTGCGGAAATATCATCGCACCTGCGCTCCCAGCCAGACCACCACTTCTTCGCACCTGCGGCCCAAGCCTCGCAGGTGCGGTCACTCCATATGACACCAACCTCAGCCTTCTTCAAACTCTAAAACTTGATCCGTTAACCACCCGGAATCCATCCGAGGCCCCCAGGACCCCGTCCAATTATACCAAGTTGTTCCAAAATATAATGCGGACTTGCTCGAGGCCTCAAATCACATCAAACAACATCGAAACCACGAATCGCATCCAAATCCCAACTTTATGAACTTAGAAATTTCCAACTTCTACATCTGATGCCGAAACCTATCAAATCACGTCCGATTGACCCCAAATGTTGTACACAAGTCGTATTCGACATTAAGGACCTGCTCCAACTTCCGGAATCGCATTCCGACCTCAATGTCAAAATTTTCTCTTCCGGTCGAATTTCTCGAAAACCTTCAAATTTCTATCTTTAGCCAAATGACTTCAAAATGACCCACGGACATCCAAATTCACCTCCGATCGCGCTCCCAACTCCAGAATCACCATACAAAGCTATTCCCATACTCGGAATCCCAAACAAACATCAATAACACTGAAATGCGCTTCAAGCCAAACTTAGGAAATTTTCTTCAAAATACTAACTTCCACAATATGCGCCGAAACGCTCTCGGGTTATCCAAAACCCGATCCGGACATACGCTCATATCCAAAATCATCATACGAACCTGCAGGAACCTTCAAATCCTGATTCGGAGGTCGTTTACTCAAAATCCAATCTTAGTTGATTCATCCAACTTAAGGCTTCCGAATTGAGAATTTTCTTTCCAAATTAACTCTAAACTTCCCGAAATTCAATTCCGACCACGCCCACGGGTCATAATACCTGAAACGAAGTTGCTCACAGCCTCAAACCGCTGAACGACGCGCTAGAGATTAAAACGACCGGTCGGGTTGTTACATTTGTATTATTGATTGTAGGTTCAATTTGGCCAATTAAAAGAGCAGCAAAAAGAAGGAGAGATTTCTTTAAATGATAATGAAATCTTTGAGAAAGTACTTGGGGTAGAAAAAATGTCTATCTTCGAGCATATGGCCCCGGAAAGAATATCAGTGAATATTTTGGAGGTAGACTAACTAGATACAACTTATAAAGCAAGCAGAATTGACTATAAAGGAAGCAAATAAGCGTGTGAAAGAAGTTAAAAGGGAACTATGAAACAAGTCAAAGAAGTTAAAAAGGAAGCGGATGAAAAAGTTGAAGAAATCAAGAATGAAACTGATAATAAACTAGCGGAGATTGAAAAACGATGGGAGAAAAAATTTCAACTAATGCTTGCATCTCAAAATCGACAGCAAAATGATGCAAATCAAATCGTAAGTAACTTATTATACGACTTACTAATATCTTTTTATATTATCCTTACGAAAATTTATTCTTATTAACAAGTAAAATTTATTTTTTCGGCAAAAATACTTTGCTGTACTATTTTCTTATATATTTTTTTAATCGTTGTTGCAGATTGTGGAGTAGTGAATAGTGATTGAAGCATCAAGATTGAAGAGGACATGAATAATTGTTATTTCTTTTGTTACAGCATATTGATATGTTTGAGTAAAATAATGTTCCAATATTTTGAATGATACTGTTGAACTTTATTAAGTTTTTTTAAATATTGCATTTATTAATATAATTACAATTGAAGTTATATTTCATGCCAAAATAGATTCTTACCTACATGATATGAATTATTGTGGCTAACAGTATGTGAGGCAAAATTCTTAATTTATGAATTTTTTATATATACATATATATATATATATATATATATATATATATATATATATACATATATATATGTATGTATGTATGTATATGTATGTATGTATGTATGTATTTGCTACGTATCATGAACATGGCTACATATTTTTACTTTTCGTAGAAAATAAAGAAAATATTTTGCCATAATAAGATATATTTCATGGCTAAAAGTATGAATTTTTAGCTACAATAAGAAAATATTTGTGGCAAATACTTCAATTCATTGCTATGAAATTTTTATCCGTAGTTGAATACGAGTGCTATTGCTACGACTCTAAGCTGTAGAAATAGCCATAAAATTTAAAGTTAAGTGGCAAACAAATTAAATCTTTTGCTACAATACAACACTTTGTAGCTAACATTTTATTTGTCGTGGCAACAGATTAAAATTATTGCTATAATCATCTTTTTCGTGGTAAGAGTGTATTGTCATCACAGCTAGAACACAAAAAAATTCCATAGCAATAAATATTAGTCTTAGCCATGGATCATGTAAAGTTTGTAGCTAACTTTTAGTTACGCCACTTCTTGCTACGAATGCTACGGAATAAAAATTTGTCGCTAAAGAGTTTAACTTCGGACATTTTTATATTTAGCTACAATATATTTTATAGTTATATATGCATAATGTTGTAGTGAGAGTTTGTAAATATAGGGAGAGAGCTGAGCCGGACAGACGCCGTAATAGCGCAGAATTTCTCCGCAAACGGAGGAGAGGAAGAGAATATCCCACGTAGAACGGATATGCATAGAATGCGCAATATCCAGGGCGATGAATATGTACCACGTCGCGACCGGCCCGGATTAGGTCAATATGGGCCGGGATGTTGAACTTGGCTCTAAGCTCAGCGAGGGCGGCTGCGTGTCGTCTAGCGCACTTGACCACTGCGATCGATCCGATAAACCAAAGCATCCTGGCCAACCGACTAACCATTGAGAATGGAACAAATAGTCGATCATTTCGGATTCCACAGGTTCGGGCTCGTCTGCGGGAAGCTTCAAGAAGTCCGACCTGGCTTTGTCTTTACGAGGAATTATCTCCTCTATAGTGGAAAAGCTTTCATCTTCAGCCGCAATAGCAGTCTCGTCGTCGTGAGGAGACATTCTCACCATTAGTAGGATTGGGTCAGAAGCCTCACCAGAATCAGAAGGTGTATTGAACATTTTTAGTTGCTTGCAAATGCAGAAGGTACAAACTCGAGGGAGGCAAGACTAGCAGAAATCACTCAAGTTAGAAAGGAGAGCAATGGTGCGAAAATGGAAGCAGTGGGAGCAAGAATGCAAGAAGAAGAAGAAAAAGAGAGGAAAATATGAAAGTTCAAATGCCGAAAAACACAAAGGATCATGCGAGGGTTTCTAATCCCTATTTATAGAGAATACAGACACCTCAATCGAGGAAATCAACCGCCAATAAGCAAATATCGAAATGGCAGGGGCGCCGGAAGCGATGCAACGCATCAGAAAGATGCGTAATAATGACGCATGATGTTGTAACGTCAGTCTGAACCAACGCCATGATAAGTTGTGGCTTACAAAGCGCCACGTTACCATCTTGACCGTGATCTTTACTACTCGACCTGCCCGCTTGAATTTCTCAACTGCGACTAGCTGCTCACCGAGGTCGACCAAAAGACGACCTTGATAAGCAGAGGGACTAACTGTGTGAGTCAAAATCCGACTGAGGAAATTCAGCACGAATAAGTGATTATCATAAGCAATTTGGCCGAGGTCGGCCAGTGATTAACGGAACGTGCTACCAAGTGGTCAACCACGGCCGAGATCGTATAGTATAAGCGGTAGTAACAACTAGTTTTGTATTGGAATCTTCAGAGAAAATATTGTGTCGAACATTCTCTCTGTTTGTACTTTTAGAAGTTCTTTGGAAATATCCCATATAAATATAATAAGAGATAAAACAAAAGGCATGTAATATTCTATGTGATAAGAACACTTTTGAAAAGCAAGCTCTCTAGATAAATACAAAGAACATCTTTTTAAGAGATTCGTCTTTATGGATTATTCTTGTCATTTACACCAGATCCAACCTCATTCACTATTGGATGAATCTTCCTCTTTATTTACACTTAATACCATTTATTGTCATTTAATATTTGATATCTCTTACACATTATTGCATTTGAAGCATTTAATATCCGATACATTAAAGCCGATTCACTACAATCTACATCATCTACATTATTTATCTTAGATCTGAAGTTATTATCTTTAATAACCGATTAACTAGTTTAACCAAATATCATTGTTTTTTGGTCAAACAATCGAGCCAAAAAAGATATTCTATAATCGAAGTTGCAGAAGAATGAAGTACGCACTCCATGCAAATGAACATGAAACCCACGCCAATACATTATCACTGAGTTTTACACACTTTCAGAATCCAATTTGTGGGAGCGAAATACCAAAAACATAACAAAGACACAAACTCGAAAAACAATACTAGGGAACTAATTATTTGCATATTATCTCTCATCACCGTGCACGGTGGCTCGGACAACAAAAAGACCAACATAATTTCAGACAAGAGGAGGACATATAAAACCAGGAGGAGGAGTTAAACCACAAGTTGCAAGAACTGAAAGTGCCAACGGAAGGAAAATGTTAAGATTAAGAAGTTTAAGTCTTATTGTTGTGCATAGACAAATCGCAGCTTCTAGCTCTAGCAATCCTTGTAACACTGGGCAGCATACATGTTCCACTGGATTTCCTATCCCAATATGCACTAATCCTCCAAGAACATCAAGACAAAGCCCAAGTTTTAATGCATCTATAGGACACGTGGCAGGCGGCGCTGGAGTAATACCCGGAATACCACCTCCTCCACCGCCACCGCCACCGCCACCACCGCCAGGAGGTGTGTAAGGTGGATATCCAGCAGAAGGTGGTGGTATTCCTCCAGGAGGAGTTGTTATCGGTGGTAAAATACGAGGTGGATTTATTATAGGCGGCAGAATGCCAGGTGGCCTAGTGACAGGAGGATTTATTATAGGTGGAAGAATGCCAGGTGGCCTAGTGACTGGAGGTGTTACAACGGGAGGATTGACTATAGGTGGTAAAATGCCAGGTGGCCTAGTGACCGGAGGTGTTACAACTGGAGGTGGTCTGACAATAGGCGGCAAAACCCTAGGAGGTGCTCCGCCGTGATGGGGTGGTGGTCTGGTGGTTGGTGGATGCGGACGTGGCGTTGACGGAGGGTGGGGCCTACCAGGGGACTTAGGTGGATGAGGGTGACGTGGAGATTTTGGTGGATGTGGCGGACGTGGAGTTGTGCCAGGTGGACTAGGGCGTTGATAAGGTGGATAAGGAGGAGTACATGGGCATTGTCCCGAAGTTGCATAAGCTGGTGATAAACATATTGACATGAAAATCATAGAAATGAAGAAGATTGCTGAAATCTTTGAACCCATGACTTCAAATTTTGGGTTCTAAAAAGGATAGTTGCATTATTTTCTTATGTTCTTGGTTTTTGATATACACTATAGTTTTTATAGGTGCATGGTATGTGCAACCCGTGAAAGGAGTATTTACTTGAAATGGAACTGAGAGAGCAACACGTTGCTGGAGGAATTCCAAAGTGATTAGCTGTGAAATACTGAAATGGAAATATTGGAGGTTTGTTCATTCATCGCGAACTTCAATATCCAATCCGTGACTGCTTATTATAGTCCGTGAAGACTCAAGAGTCTCTTTTATTTCACAACAAAGTCCAGTTTCGCACAGTTTTTAAGGCACTTATTTCTGATTACATACTCTATTTTGGAGTTTCTTCGTTTCTGTTTATTTCTGGATCCTCCTCCTCCTACTGGAATGCTAAGCTTGAAACGGAAAAATCTTATTTTCTACTCCTTTATGCAAGACTCCCACACCCTTTTCTTTTCTTTTTTACTCTTTATTGCTTAAGAATAATTAGCTCAAACAAAGTATACTATTTTCTAGGCGAATCCAAATTTTAGTTTTATGAGTTCTAACATTTATGAATTAGCATTAAAATCATTATGTTTTTAAACTGATGTCATATATACTATTTATAACAATTTAATAGATTTTTACACATAAACTTATACTACGTATGAAAATTATTGGATACCTGCTATTCAAAAGCTGCATCCACCCCTGCCACAACAAGGTAATATAATAGACAGAGATCTTGAGTTTGAGTTTAACTATCACCATTAAAAGAATCTCCTCGTACATCTCATAACAAAAGAATTAGGGTGTGTTAAATTAAGGAAAAAACTTCTCAAAAGTATTCATAAATAATTTAGATACAATAAACATGAAGTTATATATAAACTTTCGAACCCACAAATTTAATAAACTTCTGAACCGCTAAACTTTCAAAATGTAAAATTTCAAATCCGTAAACTTCATAATTTATAAACCCGTAAACTTCCAAATACATAAACCTTCAAATTCATAACCTTCGAACTCATGAGGTGGGGTTAGCTAGGTGGGTGTGGTGGGTTGGTGAAGGGGAAAAAGTTTTGAAAAATATTTTCTTCTCTCTTGATAAAGAAAATATTTTCCTCGAAAATAAATTTATAAGGAAAATATTTTTTAAAGAATTTAAATCAACTAAATATAAGAAAATTAAAAAATATTTTACGTCGTACCGAACGCATCCTGAGTGTTACACATTAAGAGGCCGGTTGAAGACAAAACTAAATAAAAATTTTGTTATCTGTCTAACAATTAAATAATGAGATGGTTACGCACCAACTTCCCTTAGCTTTGGTCCTACTTTTTCCTTTTTCCCTAATTTATCCCATAGGTTTTAAGATTACGCGAATTGAATATCGCTTATATCCAGGAAATCTCAGTTGCGTATGCATTCCAAATGGAGCTTCAATCTGAAAGATTAGCATAAAATCTCAGTTTGATTATAACTGTTGTTGAATATATAATTGTCTCTGTACCTTGCTAGTAAACATAAATAAACAAATAAATGATCAGAGAGATAGAACCAAAGAGTAAATAGTGGACTATTTGTCTAGTTCATTTCACCAAAGCATCATGTGAACCTTTGATTTTGTCCTCCTTCGAGGTTTCAGACTAGCAAAGGGGCAAAAATGAAACCTTAATTTTGGCAAGTACACCGAAGACAAATAAATGTGACGAGAAAAAGTTGGTCCAATAATTACCACTCGATCTATTGACTTTTACAATTTTTTAGAAATATATTTGATAGTTTGTTTACTTAAGTTTGTAGTTCTGCATATCTATCTTCTAGGAGCGGATCCAAATAAATTAGAGAGCAAGCCTTAATTAGAAACATTACAAGAATGAAGTACGATATGCATTATTTCTCCTGTCATATCTCTGTGTCAGACCAATCTGGCTATCTTTTTTAATTAGAGAAGTTAGATCAATATTAACTGAATGTTCATTTGATTCAAATAACTCATTTACAGATTGAATCAGTATTAACTAGAGGTGTTACTCGGGTGGGCCGGGCCGGGCCGGGCTGGGGAAAATGTGAACCACACGGGTTACGAACCGGGCCGGTTACGGGTTTATGCTTAACGGGTTCGGGTTCATCCGGATAAAAATTAAACCGTAAGGGTTACGGGTAAACTGGGCCGGGCCGGGTTAACAGTAAAATTTTTTTTTTTTGTATTTGTTATAACTATCGTAAAAATATAAACAAAAAAATAAACTTATAAAAGTAGTGTTTGAATAAAGGATACAAAGNTAAATGCATAATACGTCTAATAATATTTAAAAAACCAAAAAAAAAAAAAAATGTAGCCATTAAAACCGGGCCGGTCCGGGCCGGTTTAACCGGTAAGTGCACTGTTCACTTTGATCGGGTTGGACCGGTCCGGGTAACCGGTAGAAAAATTATAAACGGACCAACTTCTTCTACCCCTCCTATCCAGTCCACCCGGCCCCCTTCGTACCGGGCCGGGCCGGTTCCGATTTCAACCGGTCTGGGCCGATCCGAAAATGGGTTAACCCGGCCCGTTTGACACCCTTAATACTAACTAAATAATAGAACAAAATAGAAGTGAAAATTTATATATAGGCAATTCCAACTAATTGGGATTAAGTTTAAGTATTTTGTCAATACACCTACATTGCATGCATTTGTGAGATATATCCTAGGTAGAGACTCGCATATTTGCATATAGATAAGTGTGATGTTAATTATAGAATCTCTACTTTTAGCCTGTAATTTTCCTTAAAACTCAAACTACTTATATTGGAGATAATTGATCTAAATATAGTGTAGTGGATAAAGATGATTCATGTAATTAATCTTAACTAAATTTTGAATTGGACAATACTTAATTTATTTGTGATGACTTGGCCAGTCGTTTTGAGAGTATTAGTCCCGAACCCCTAATTATTGCTCCCTCTTTTTCATTTTGTGGTTAAGTAACTTGCCGGGAGGATTTATTTTTGGTTTCGGAGTGAAATGGGACACATAGTCCCTAAATTGGGAGTTTAGGTTCTAGGAATTGATCGTAGTTGAATTTGTGTGAAGACGACTCCGGAATGGAGTTTCGACGGTTCCAATAATCCGTAGGGTTATTTTGTCTTTGGAGCGTGTTCGGATGTTGAATTGGAGGTCTGTAGGTCATTTCGGCGTTAATTGACGAAAGTTGAAAAATTTGATGATTTTTGAAAGTTTGACCGGGAGTGAACTTTTTTATATATGGGTCGGATTCCGATTCCGGAAGTTGGAGTAGGTCCGTAATGGTAATTATGACTTGTGTGCAAAATTTGAGGTCAATCGGACTTGATTTGATAGGTTTCGGCGTCGAATGTAGAAGTTTGAACTTTTAAAGTTCATTATGCTTGAATCAATGTGCAATTCGTATTTTTAGCATTGTTTGATTTGATTTAAAGGCTCGACTAAGTTCTTATATGTATTAGGATTGGTTGGTATATTTGGTTGAGGTCTCGGGGGCCTCGGGTGGGTTCCGGATGGTTAACGGATCTAATTTGGACGTGAGAATATAATGGCGGAAGTGCACCAGTTCTGGTGCAATCGCATATGCGCAAGATTGACCGCAGGTGCGAGCTCGCAAAAGCGAGCAATTGGGCACATATGTGGGGTTAGAGGAAGTGGCATGTGATCGCAGGTGCGACGTGAAGGTCGCAGAAGCGGAGCGCTTCTGCGGAAGAATGAGAGCATAAGCGGAAAGGCCAGGGAGGCTTGTTGATCGAAGATGCAGACGTGGTCCGCAGGAGCGCGTGCACTGAAGCGTTCCTTGGCTGCAGGAGCGGAAGCGCAGATGCGCATTTGGGTCCGCAGATGCGGTCGTGCCTGGACTAAGTTAGAACCGCACCTGGGATGAAAATTACGTAGGTGCGGAGCCGCAGATGCGGCTGTGGGTTCGCATGTACGACTTCGCTGGGCAGAAAATGGCTAATTCCGAGGGTTTAATTTCATTCTCCATTTATTTAACCTAGAGAGAGCTCAGATTGAGGCGAAATTTCGAGGATATTTCAGAGGAAATATTTGGGTAAGGATTCTTGAATCGTTTTTGATTAATTTCCACTGATTTAGCATTAATTTCTTTATTTGATTAACGATTTGGATTGAGAAATTTGGGAAAAAATTATGAAAGTTCTTAGATTGAATTTTTGGGTTTTGAAAGGCGGTACTTCGAGAGCTCCCTTGTTGCATATTTACTTTTGGGATTACGAGGCGGTACCTCAGGAGTTTCCATGTTGCATATATACTTTTAGAATTACGAGGCGATACCAAGGGAGCTCCATGTTGCATATTTACTTTTGAGACTATGAGGCGGTACCTCGGGAACTCCCCTATTGCATATTTATTTTTGGGACTACGAGGCGGTACCTCGGGAGCTCTCCTGTTGTGTATTTACTTTTGGGACTACGAGGCGGTATCTCGGGAGAGCCCATGTTGTTTACCTCTATTTGTTGTGTTGTTACCTTTCTGTAATTTCTCATTGTTAATTTCTCAGTCATTACATTATATATTTATATCTTCTGTCTTGTTTCCTTTTTTATTCCAGTAGGGCCCTGGCCTAACCTCGTCACTACTCTACTGAGGTTAGGCTTGGCACCCAGATACCAGTGAGATTGCCTGCACGTGGAAATTTCAAGGTACATTTGCCAGCGACCGCAGACCTCGGTGTCCCCCTTCCATCCTTATTAATATGTTGGGTTTTCTTATTTTCTTTAGATTCTAATGCATAGAGACACTTAGTATTTTTCTTAGAAGCTTGTGACTTATTTTTATCGGGCTTTGGGAGTTATAATTATTTGATTTGCAGTTTTGTTGAGATTTGAGTTTCAGATTTATATTCTGTTATTTAGCAAATTGTTAGGCTTACCTAGTGTTAGAGATTAGGTGCCATCACGACATCTTACGGAGGGGAAATCAGGGTCGTGACATTATTTAATGCATGATTCTCGGAGAATTTTTTTATTATTATATTGAGGATTATTTAAGTTATTCTCTTAGTCTAAATTACAGTTTTTGGGTGTCAAATAGTGTCGTCCACTTTCACCAATCATGCTACTTTCAAACATTTCTGTGGTTACGTTGCTGCAGTTCCCACTTTTGTAGTTACTTTTTAGTGTACTTTCTTAATTTATCAAACAGAAAGAAAATTGTACATTCTCATCCGAATAAAAGTTATGAAGATTAATACTTTCTTTATGCCCCCAAAATAGAAACAAACAACCTAATCTTCAATTCTTTCTATCAATTTTTTCCATAATTTTCTGCTTTATCTCTTTTCTCTTTCTCGCTGACCTTATTGACAAGCACTCGAACATTTTCTTTTTCTTCTCATTCAAAGACTAGTTTTCCTACCCAATTAAGGTCATGCATGCATGGCGTTGATCATTGACGTCCTAAGAGCCAGGAATTCTAATAAGAGAATTCAAAAAGCTGCAACTTCGAACCTGTGAGCTAAAGTAATTTTTGAATATCGCTTCTGATCAAACTTTAAGTAATTCAATAAATAAAATACCGGTGATCAATACGACGACGTAGGGGGAGATGCAAAATGGCGGACGAGATAGTAGTAACAAGCTCGGAGAACAAAACAGAGGATACGATTGTATGTTATGCTCCTACGATGATAACCACGAATGGAATATGGCAGGGTGATAATCCACTTGATTATTCCTTGCCTCTCTTCATACTGCAATTGACATTGGTTGTTGTCATCACTCGCCTTCTCGTTTATATCTTGAAACCAATTCGTCAACCTCGTGTTATTGCCGAGATTCTTGTAAGTTTACACAATTCTCCAATTTATACGATCGCATTTTTTATTGTCATTATCTGTCAACATCATTTCTTGTATGACTAGGAGGTCACAGGTTCAAACAGTGAAAAAAGACTCTTGCAGAAATGTTACGTAGAGCAATGTATAATGTATCCAATGTAGCCTGATGCTTCCTCGGATGGGAGCTTAGGGTACCTAGATGCCATTATAGTTGTCAACATCATTTCCTATATGAAACCATGAGTTTTATAATGCACAAATCTAATGGTTGTTAGACCAATGTTCTTGTTTGATAAAATGAATTAGAGCTGACAATAATAACGGTGATATTCTTGGTCTAGATGATCTTTTCTTTCTTTTTCTTTGGTGAAATGGTGATAAATTACTCATATTCTTGTTTAGCTTAATTTGTTTTGTATGCTATATTAATATTCTGCAGAATGGTGGCAGGGAGGTGTAATATTGGGGCCATCAGTATTGGGAAGAAGTAGCAAATTTGCTAATACAGTATTTCCTCAAAAAAGTGTAATGGTTCTGGAGACAATGGCAAATATTGGCCTTCTTTACTTCCTCTTTCTAGTCGGAGTAGAAATGGACATTGATGTGATTCGTCGAAATGGTAAAAGATCCTTGATTATAGCACTAGTAGGCATGGTATTGCCATTTATAGTAGGGAGTTCATTCTCATTTATGTTGCATGAGACCTCACAACATACTAAAGAGGGAACTTTCATCCTCTTCCTTGGCCTTTCCCTTTCTGTTACTGCATTTCCTGTTCTTGCCAGAATCCTCGCGGAGCTCAAACTTATAAACACTGAAATTGGAAGGATCGCGATGTCAGCTTCACTTATTAATGATATGTTAGCATGGGTTGTGTTAGCATTTGCCATTGCCTTTTCTGAGAATAAAAATATGACATTGGCTTCTCTTTGGGTGATCCTCTCAAGTATAGCCTTCATTTGTTTTTGCTTTTTCGTCGTTAGGCCATTAATTGGAAGGAGGATTAGACAGACCCCAGAAGGCGAATCGATTAGTGAGTTCAATATATGTCTCATTCTCACAGGGGTTATGATTGCTGGATTCATAACAGACGCAATTGGAACACATTCTGTTTTTGGAGCTTTTGTCTTTGGTTTGGTTATACCTAATGGTCCTCTTGGTTTGGTACTTGTGGAAAGGCTAGAGGACTTTGTTTCGGGTCTTTTGTTGCCTCTTTTTTTCGCCATTAGTGGTCTCAAGACAGAGATTACTGCTATTGATGGAGTTGGAACATGGGCAATTTTATTTGTTGTTATATTCCTAGCTTGTGCTGGCAAAGTACTAGGTGTTTTCCTTGTAACTCTCTATTACAAAATGCCATATCATGAAGGCCTTTCACTTGGTCTACTCATGAATGCCAAAGGCCTCGTTGAGATGATTGTGCTCAATGTTGGTAAAGACCAAAAGGTAATTAACATATACTACTTCATTTTCTTATAGAAGGGGAGTCTTGGAGCAATAGTAAAATAGTCTCTGTGTGACCTGTAGGTCACGGGTTCGAGTCGTTGAAGCAGCCACTGATGCTTGCATTAGGGTAGGCTGTCTACATCGTACTCCTTCGGATGCAGCCCTTCCCGGATTTTGCGTGAACGCGGGAGGCCTTATGCACCGGGCTGCCCTGATCTTTTTACTTCATCTTCTTTTCATTGCACAAGAATCAGTACACTTTGCTTAATAATTTAAACGAAATGTTTATTTAAAATGTAGGTTCTTGATGACAAATCTTTTGCTATAATGGTGATGGTAGCAGTAGGCATGACTGCAATCATCACTCCCATTGTGACAGTAATTTACAAACCAGCAAGAAATTTTGTCCCATATAAGAGAAGAACAGTTCAAAGAACAAAGTTGGATAGAGAATTCAGAGTACTGGTTTGTATCCACACACCTAGAAATGTTCCAACAATTATCAATCTTCTTGAAGCATCCTATCCGACCAAGAAATCACCGATAAGTATATATGTCGTACACCTTGTCGAACTCACTGGCCGTGCATCCGCAATGCTTATTGTTCATAACATGAGAAAAACAGGAAGGCCAGCAATTAACAGAACTCAAGCTCAATCGGATCACATAATCAATGCATTCGAGAACTTTGAGAAAAACGTCGGATGTGTTTACGTGCAGCCTCTCACTGCCATCTCCCCTTTCTCCACAATGCATGAAGACATTTGCCTTTTAGCAGAGGATAAAAGGGTGGCACTAATAATCATCCCTTTTCACAAGCAACAAACAGTTGATGGTGGAATGGAAGCTACAAATCCAGCGTTTCGAGCCATTAACCAGAATGTACTAGCAAATTCACCTTGCTCCGTTGGAATTCTTGTGGATAGAGGCTTAAGTGCATCAAGAATGAACCAAGTTTCTCACCATATCGCTGTGTTATTCTTTGGCGGACCAGATGATCGCGAAGCATTAGCGTATGCACGGCGAATGAGTGAGCATCCGAACATCAATCTCACTGTTCTTCGGTTTCTCCCCGGAGAAGCTGCAATTGAAGCAACAATATCAGATTCAACCAACAGCAGGAACGATCACAGCATACTAACAGTAGCAACAGACAGCGACAAGGAAAAGCAGCTAGACGAGGAATATGTAAAAGAATTCAGGACAAGAACAACAAATGATGATTCAGTAATTTACGGAGAAAGAGTAGTGAATCATGGAGAAGAGACAGTAGCAGCAATAAGGTCAATAGATAATTCACATGACTTGTTCATAGTTGGTAGAGGACAAGGCAACATTTCCCCGTTGACAGCGGGGCTAACTGACTGGAGCGAATGTCCGGAGCTTGGGGCAATTGGTGATCTTTTGGCTTCCTCAGATTTTGCAATGAAAGCTTCAGTTTTGGTAGTGCAGCAATATGTTGGAATAGGAATAGGGGATCAGGTGGCCACACCGGATAGTCCTGGCCAACATTATGGACACTTCAACATTGATCATTCGAATCGCAGGCCACAAACCGGAGGACAGCAACCTTTTTTTCATTCACAACCCTGAAAATTTGGTAGGATTCTGGTTCATATTAATTTTTCTGAATAGTGCATTTTTTTTTACCTGTTCTTGAATTTTGTTGCTTGTAAATTGTAATGCTTCCTACTCAGCCAGCTACACATCAATCTTGATGTATTTGGTCTTTCCATTAAAAGAGTAAAGTGAAGATAACCATGAAACAAGTTCGTTTTCCTCTGTCCTTTCTATTGTTCCAATTTTAATCATTGTGATTATTATGAATGTCAGATCCCTCACCAATACAATATTCTAGAATTGGGATTTCAAGTGAATCCGTTTTACTAATATCATTATCATCTGTAAAAACTATTTTTGTCCCCGAATATGTTTTCACTCCCCAATCAAATACCGAAAAATATTTTCCAGAAGATATTTTATAGAAATTCTCTTAAAAACAGTTTTAAGTTTAAAGTAGATGTGTGCAAGCATGTTGCAACAAAATTAAAAGTTTTCCTTTTAAAAAATGCGAGGAAAATGATTCTTGAGATTTTCATTTTATGTTCAATAAAGTGAATATGATTTTTAGTCCAAATATTAGTCAAGCATAATTGATTCGTTTCATAATATCTCAATTCCAAAACTTTGGTTTAGTAATAAATATTGTATAGGGTAAAATATGTTCATATTAATTACTCGCATAGTAGAATGACACGTGGAACCAGAGACAGGCGGAAGGTGAGACAGGTGGTAATCAAGACCAGGGGCAGCAGTTTCGGTTGACACCGGGAAGCTCCCGAAGAGAATATTGCTAATAAAAGTCAAATGAATGTCTCACCCGATAGCATTCAACGAAGAATATTCTGCAGTATTAAATACAAAATCTGTTATAGAGAATTATGGCATTCATGGCCTGCCGTTACACATTCTTTAATGCCCCACATAATTGTCATTTAAGAGGGGCTTGATCCTATAACTTTGTTCCCTAGGTGCAGCTATAAATAGTGAGTTCAATAGCCATTAGTGGAAGAAGAATTTTCTTACAAACTTATGCTATATACTATTCAAAATCTCAATAATACTCGATTTCTTGCCAATTAATACTTGTATTACTTCCTTCAGAAGCTCTGCTCTCGAACCAAAGCCATCTGCTACTTTATTTCTATTTCGACGCTAAGTCTTGTATTTTATTTAATTTTGTTATCATTTTGGGATCAAGTCGATTCGCTTGTCTGTACACCATGTTACAAATTCAATTGTACCGTTTTACAAGTAAATAGTTTGGCGCCCATTGTGGGGCCTAGACAATAGCGTAAATTAGTTGATCCTTGCATCTATTACTAACCTGTTAAATTCTTTGTTTCTTAGCGAAAAATTATCAAAAACATGGCAGATAATGATGTCAACATCACGCCCAACGTATGGGCCCTAAAGTCAGCCTCAACACGAAGATTCAGTCAGTGATACCCGCAATGAGAGGGATGAAGCGACGCTGGTCCATGGCGGGCATTATCCACAACATGTTCGAGAGGCAACTCTTGATGTTGAAGAAGACTAGCATGTTGCGGTAACAGTGAGAATCCTGAGGGAACAACAAAATGCTATTACGGGCCATCTCTCGCGATAGGATCAGGTCATGATGAAGTTTAGACAGGCGTTGTTGGATGCTTCCAACAACACGAATGGGAGAGGTCCAGTTCCTCCCGGTGCTCCCACAAACCAAACAACACAACGGGCTAATAACAACACCCCAAGGGGTGAGGTCGGCTTCAACAGGGCCGAGCGGAATGGCTGCGGATCTGGTAACAATAATGAGGACGATCCCTTTAAAACAAAACTCATGCGGTTTATGAGGTAAATAAACACCCAAATGGATCAAATCCTGGGTGCACCACCAGTGATGAAAGGACTATAGTCAAAGAAATACACTAGTTGCCATTCAAACCAAGCACGCACCAGAGTTGATCCCAAAGCGGTTCAAAATTCCAGACGTGCCAAAATATGATGTGACTTTGGATCCTCAGCAGCACATCACCACCCATACAACGGTGATGAAAGAAAACGACTTAGATCTGCATGAAATTGAGTCATCCTTGTTGAAGAAGTTTGGGGAGACACTCATGAAAGGGGCACTGATATGGTATTCACTTTTTCCCGAGCACATAGATTCCTTCGAGATGCTCGCGGATTCTTTATCAAGGCCCATGCCGGGTCCAGGAAGGTAAAGGCCCGAAAGACTGAGATATTCAGAATTGCACAAGGAAAGTCTAAATTACTGCGAGAGTTTGTGACTAAATTTCATAAGGAAAAAATGTTGTTATCGGTCGTGCCGGACGAATGGGCGAGGCATTTACTAAGGGGTTGAATTCGAGGATTTTGGATACTTCCCAAAATATAAAATAAAATCTGCTCGAGTTCAAGGCAACAACATTGGCAAATGCCCACAACCGCTATGAGTCGAAGATAAGAATCGAGGATGACCAGCTCAGTTTTCTGGCATCAACTAAAGTTCGAGACTAAGAAAAGAATAAGGAAAAGTTGAATGATGATTTCGACGCAGACCAACGGTCGTCCAGAGTTCAGTTTTTTCCCTACGAAAGGGCCGAAGGACGCGACAGAGGTTTTCGATCGGCAGATAGGTTTGCTACCGATAGGAGAACGGATCGCGACTGAAATAACAATTCGCCGTAAGACAATAAGGTATCGAGCTCCAGGGACTCCACTTACCCATGATTGTTTGAATATAATTTCAACGTCAGCGTGGTGGAACTGGTTTCAGCAATGAGAAATAATAAGGAAGCACGATTCCCGAGGCCGATGAGATTCGATCCTAGTCAGAGGGATCCCAATCTATGGTGCGAGTATCATGGGAATAACGGCTATCAGACAGGGGATTGTCATCATCTGAGCTACGAGGTAGAGATATTGCTGAAAAACGGCCATCTTAGAGAATTCCTAAGTGACCAGGCTAAGAATAACGACAGCCGCAACCGGGATAACACGGAACCCTCAAAAGCAGGAGAGCATCCTCCTCGTCCAACGATCAACATGATTTTCGGGAGGAACGATTTAATGGTGTAACCTTTTTGGCAGCGAAAAATACAAAGGTATCAGTGACCCATAGCAAGAGACCCTAGAAAGATGTCGTCACCTTCACGAAGGAGGATGCAGATGGACTCCTACTACCGCACAATGATGACCTAGTAATTTCTCTTAATATTTTAAATTTTAAAATTAAACGTGTTTTGGTGGACCCAGGGAGCATCCAATATTATCCAACGGAGAATACTGAACCAACCAAGCTGACCGAAAGTATCATTCTGGTCACAAAGTTCTTCGTCAGGTTCAATTTAGCAAGCGTGACAACTCGAGGGGAAATTATGCTGCCTACGAATGCTGAATGGGTAATGAAGACGACCCTTTTTGAAGTAGTAAATGGCGATATGGGAAACAATAATATTCTTGGGAGACCATGGTTGCACGAGATGAAGGCTGTGTCGCCAACATACCATCAACTTCTGAAATTCTCAACTCCTGAGGGCATTAAAAAAATAAGAGGAGATCAACGGGTAGCAAGGGAGATGAACCCGATCTCAGTTTCTAGGAGCATGAGGCATAACAATTACAGGAACCGGCGCCTGCTCCCGAACCAAACGAAGTCAACAGGGGGGAGAAGTTGTCAGAATCCTATTAGGTACCAAGATATTTCCAGGTACCAAAAGAAATAGACGCAACCAAATCCACAGCGAAAGAACTCGAACAAGTCACATTATTTGAGAAATTCTTGGAAAGAAAGTTCCACTTGGGGACATGACTAAACCCCGAATCAGGTGAGGATTTACAAAATTACTCAAATTTAACGTTGGTTGTTTTGTGTGGTCGCATGCAGATATGACAGGTATTCCGCCAGAAGTGGTCGTGCACAATTTAAGCCTGGATCCTTACATCCCTCCGATAAGGCAGAAGAAACGCCCTATTGCCGAGGTCAGAAACAAATTTTTCAAAGAAGAGGTAACTTGATTGCTTGATATCAGTTCAATGCGGGAGGTAAAGCACCCTGACTGGCTAGCTAACATAGTAGTAGTTCCAAAAACAATAATAAATTTCGCATGTGCGTAGATTATAAGGATGTGAATAAGGCGTTCCCAAAAGTCTCGTTGCCATTACCAAACATTGATCAAATGATTGGTGCGACGGACAGGAACGAGTTGATGAGTTTCCTCGATCATTTTATTCTGGGTACAACCAAATCAAAATGCACCCGGAGGATCAGGAAAAAACTTCGTTCATAACGAACTTCGACACATATTGCTATAATGTGGTGCCTTTCGGGCTTAAGAACGCCGGAGCCACTTATCAGAGGCTTGTGAATAAAATGTTTGAAATATAAATAGGAAAACATGAAAGTTTACATAGATGATTTGATGGTTAATTCTTTGAACGCAGGTGATCATCTTAAACACCTACAAGAAACACTTGACATCCTAAGGAAGTACAACATGAAGCTTAACCCCGAAAAGTGTGCATTCGGAGTCAGCTCCGGTCAGCTCTTACGGTTCCTAGTGTCACAAAGGGGTATCGAAGTCAATCCCGATAAAATTAAAGTCATCGAGGACATCCCCGACCAGATATCAAACGTGAAAGAGGTTCGAAGGTTAACAGGGAGACTGGCCGCTTTAAGAAGATTCATTTCCCGGTCTTCGAAAAGATGTCATTGCTTCTTTTCACTTCTGAAAAAGAAACAACTTCGAATGGTCTTCAGAATGCCATTAGACTCTGAAAGATTTGAAAAGGTATTTATCGAGCCCTACATTATTATCAAAACCGGAGGAAGACGAGCAGTTACTGGTTTACCTAACAGTCTCGGAGTTAACGATAAGTGTCGTTTTAATCCGTGAAGTCAAAGGTACACAATATCCTATCTATTATGTTAGTAAAGTTTTAATGGGGTGGAAACTCACTACCCACATCTGGAAAAATTAGCCTTAGCTCTCGTAGTCACTGCCCGAAAGCTTAGGCCTTATTTTTAATATCATCTGATAGTCGTGGTGACAACCTTTACCCTACGGAATATCCTTCACAATCCTTATATAAACACAGGACTGCAATCAATTCACAAGTTTTAGCCGACTTTGTGGCTGATTTCAGTCCTGGACTGCTGCCCTTGGCCACCAAAGAAGCATTGATGGTGTCATAATCGACATCGCAAGTCTGGACCTTTTTCACGGATGGGCTTCAAACATAAAGGGGTCCGGGCTCGGGGTAGTAAAAATCATGCCATCGAGGGAAACCCTAAGGCAGGACATAAGAAATATTCCCTTGACTAACAATGAAGTCAAGTTTAAGGCTTTAGTTGTAGGACTCGATCTGGCTCGGGGACTGGACTCTGAGGTCATAGAAATCAAATGTGATTATCAAATGGTAGTAAATCAGATCTACGGGATCCTCTACACCAAAGCCTGCAACAATACGTAGTAAAAGTCCAAACTCTACTCGCATGGTTCAGGGAACGGTCAATCACCCACATCCCAAGGGAACAAAATGCGAGAGCAGACGTACTGGCCAGTCTAGGCTCGTCCACGGAGATAAAGGGATCAGACTCTAGTACGGTCGTGCAACTTATGCATCCCGTATTGGGTGTGGACGGTTATTATGAAGTAAACGCGACCAATTTGGTCTAAGACTAGAGAAATGAGATTATTAACTATCTCGAGCACAGAAAACTACCTGAATATCCCACGGCATCCTGAGTGCTACGCACTAAAGCAGCCTGTTACTGCTTTATGGGAGGCCAATTGTATAGAAAGTCTTTCCAAGGCCTGTTGGCCAGATGTTTAGGAACCTCTGAAGCTAATTATGTCATGAGAGAACTCCACGAAGGAATTTATGTAAATCACTCGAGCGCGGACTCTTTGGTATTAAAGCTAATTAGGGCAGGATATTACTGGCCCCGGATGGAACAAAATGATAAATCATATGTTCATAAATGCGATAAGTGTCAATGCCATACAATGTTGGTGCACCAAACAGTAGAACTATTGCACTCGGTTTTGTCACCTTGGCCATTCATGAAATTGGGGAAGGACATACTCGGTCTGATGCCACCGATTCCCGGTAAGGTAAGGTTTCTTTTGATTTTAACTGACTACTTTTCTAAGTGGTTGAAGCAGGTCCTTACCGAAAAATCAGCGAGCGCAAATGGTCGATTTCCTGTGGGAGAACATAATTTGCAGGTTTGGGTCACCAAAAGAGATAGACTGCGACAACGGGCCACAATAGGCGCAAAGGTCACAAAATTCCTTAAAGACTTGAAAATCAAAAGAATCACATCATCGCCTTACCACCCGAGCGCAAACGGTCAAGGGGAGTCAACAAATGAAGTGAATATTCAAAATCTTAAAAAGATATTGGAAGCAACCAAAGGCAAACGGCCCGAAGAGTTACCGAGAGTGTTATAGGAATACCGAACGATGGCCAAGTCGAGCACGGGAGAGACACCTTTCTCTATCATATACGGAGCAGAAGCCCTAATCCTGGTGGAAGTGGGAGAACCGACCATGAGATACTTTCGGGAGGACGAAAAAGCAAACAACGAAGCATTGTTGGTCAGATTGGACCTGCTCGACGAACGCAAGGACTTGGCACATATAAGGATGGTGGCCCAGAAACAAAGAATGGAAAGATACTACAGTCGAAGGGCCAATCTACTTAAAGTAGGAAACTTGGTTTTAAGGAAAGTAAATCAGAACACTCAGGAGCTCAACACAACAAAACTAGGTCTAACGTGGGAAGGCCCCTACAGAGATTCAATTGTCGCCGAAAAAGGATCATACGAACTGGAAAATCAAGACGAGGTAAAATTTCCGAGCAACTGGAACGTGGCACACTGCAAAAGGTACTATTGTTGATGGGGCCACATATACTGAAAGTATGTAATGCACTCTTTTTCCCTTCGTCCAAGTTTTGTCCCAATTAGGTTTTTCTGGAAAGGTTCTTGACGAGTCAGCAACAAAAAGCATGCTACGAAGGAAACATTGTCAGCAGAAATAAGACCTTCAAACGACAAGGTATGAAAACAATGAACCGCTACGGGATAGTTAGATAATCTTTTTCTCGCTAGAAAAGTTCCTACCGGGAAATAAAGCTTGCTATCGGCCAAAGGTTACCCGACTGTCCACGAGTGCAAGCCACTGGGGAGTGGTTAGATAGTCTTTGGCTCTGTGGCAAAGTTCCTAATGGGAAGTAAAGCTTGCTATCGAACAAAAGATTAACCAACCATTCACTAGTGGAGTCATCAAAGAAACAAGACTTCCAGCGTTAAAATTCAAATTTCTCGCATTCGAACACTGGGGGAATGATATGAGAATACGGCAACATAATTTCCAAACAAACCGGGGTTATGAAATCTAGGGAAAAAGTTGTATCATTAGGACCGGGGACTGCACGGCCATCCCCGTAGAAACAAGTTGTAAAAATTTACCACAAGTAATGGCAATTTCTTTTTAGCACAACGAATGCTTACGTACTTTTGAAAATGGAAGGAATAAAGTAAAGTTCTTTTATTTTTTTCTTGTTTCTTGTCCAAACGATGAATTAATTTTATCATTTGAAAGTTAATCAAGTACTTCAAATTATAGTGCCAGAATGAACATAAGACATCCTCTTCAAGAGCACTGTAAATATATGAGGTCCCTCTCTTATAAAACCCTCACAGTAAATGGTTGGTTCTTGAAGAACTTATTCCCCGAATCCAAATGTCATCGGGGAAAAATGCACCCGAAGCCTTTCATAAATCGACGTAAAAAAGTAAAATTTTGTAATGCTAAAACGAAAAAGCATTCTCATATATAACAAATGTGCCAGGCAGCACAAGTACAAAAGTATGAAAAAGTTTCCGAGAATGCGGAACCGGAACCAAAAGAGTCAGTGGCATCAAGTTGAACCGGGAGGCCCCTTCGGGCAGTTGACTCCAGCTCACAGTCCTTGGAAATATCGATATCAAAATCAATGTTGCCCGCTTTGGCCTATTCTAACTTTCTAAGGTTTTCCTCCTCATGCTACACATCGAATATGTTTTTTCCACAATGAGGGAAGCCGCTCGGCGTTGAAGCTTGATAAGTGGGGATTTTGACTACTTATTTGTGCCTTTTGACTTTCGTTTTAGTTCAAAAATGCTTAACGGTATTCCCGTAAACTGATGAAATAGGCTTACTTGCAGAAGTATTAGAAAATGAGCCAAAATGATGAAATTCAACTCAAGAAGGAGTGATTTTGAACAAGGACAAAAGTCAAGAAAAAAGATCAATTGCGGATCGCAGAATTCTGTCTACGACCGTAGAACAAGAAGAAAATTTGACAGTGTTGCAATGAAAAGTGCGGAACGCACAATAATTGTGCGACCGCAGAAGTCAATGTTCAGAGAGTTGGGAATTCAAGACAATCAAAATATACGGACCACACTATAATTGTGCGGCCACAAAAATCAAATGTGCGGCCGCACCCAGAATTGTGCGGTCCGCAGAACTCAAGAAGTGCGGCTGCAGTTCAAAAATGTGCGGCCACAGAAGCCACTCCTGTCAAGAGCTGCAGAAAATTACGGATCGCACACAGAATTGTGCGGCCGCAGTACCTTTGAAAGGGAAATTTTGTCCGAAAATTTCAGTTGTGTATCAATAATCTTTTTTAGACAAAATTAGGTTAAAAAAGTTTTGAATATCTGAAAGTTGGTAGCCGATTTTCTTTACTGTTTTAGGAAAATTTATCATAGCTTGTCAATTTTACATTGGATTTTCATCTATTTATATTAAATATGAGTTTAATCATCTTTTATTATTTATTTTCTTCATCACCCACTATGAGTAGCTAAATTTTTAGCTAGGGTTGTGACCCAACCCTAGTGTGGGTACCTAATGGGTGTTTGATTTAGGACTTGTGTATGGTTGGGCGTGTAATATTTAGCCCAGTTCTTGCTATAATTGTAGAATTAATGGTTGCAAAAAATGATTCAAGCATGTTTGACTTAGTCTCTACTTGAGAAAGAGAGACTTAGTCTAGGAAAACTTGGCTAACAAGAAATTGGGATGAACTCAAGAAATTGATAGTCCCAATTAAAGGATTGAATCTAGAGATAGTAAAACCCGACTTGAGCATTTATCAACTGTTTTGTGCATTACCCATTTGGACTTGAGAAAGCCAAATTGGGCAAAACCACTATATTATCGAGAGGTATTGAGTGGGTAATTGTGTATTGATTGCTATAATATACCCCGACCAACGAAACTCGCTCTAAAGCCCACAACCCGTTAGGCAAACACCTAGGTGGAAGTCACAGCCCTAGATCTTTTAAATACTTGAAAAACAACACCAAAAATATTATTCTCTAGCTTTACATATGCAAACTGTAGCATAATTTAGAAGTAGAATCAAAACACACTTTGTGGAAATGCATCTTAGACACTTTACACGCTTAGTCAGAATATATACCTAATCCAATCTATGCTCCATGTGGATTCGATCCGACTCCCGGTTGGGTAATCATTATTGCAATCGACCGCTTCACAACCCCAAACTGAGGTGTGATTTGGGCGAGACCAAAGCTCTTCCTTCAGCTGATCATCCTCAGTTGAAAGGTTGTTTCGCTCGGATCTTGCAGCCTGAAGACTGACATCAAGGTCACTGATAGTGGAGTTATAAGCTTTATTGTGCTTTATGACCTTCTTATACTTCTCTTCCATATGGGCTCGCTTCCCCTCAGCAGCAGCAACAACCTCTTCAGCTTTGAAGTTCAAGGCTGCCTCCAAATTATTTAATCTTTCAGTAGAGGCAGCCTCGCGCTCAGAATCAGCAAGAAAAGCATTTTGGACCTCAGACCACTTTGCGTTGGCCTTTTGAAATATTACCCTTGACAGGGCGGCCTCTTGGCTGAGGGTTACCACCTCTTTCTCACTCTGCTGCAATCGAGCCTCCAACTCAACGGCTTCAGCAACGTGTGCTTCTAGTTTTGTGAGCCGAGCGGCAATTTTCTCCCGCTCGGCTAATAGTTGATTCTGCTCGGATGTGAGTTTCTCTTTATCAAGGATTAACTTTTGAAGGCCCTCGAAAGCAAGGAAGCACCTGCACTGGAAGAAGGTCCAATGACACTCGTTCGGGCAGCCTCCTGCAGCAATATCGCCGCATCTGCGGGATCGGCCAAAATGTCCTCCTCGGGAACAATAGTTAGCCAGTTTTCTTATATGCGAGGTAACAGCAAGATAAGTTCGAGAATCAACCAACCATGATTTTTGGCCTTCAACCGTATTTGAGGGCCAGTTCTTTCCACGACGGATCTTAAGCGTTGTAACATCTAAAATCTTCTTGACCCACTAGTCCAAACCTTTGACCCTTGGTGGTGTCCACCGAGTTGCTAAAGTAATGTAAAGACAAGGGTATTTAACAACATGAAAGAATCTTTAACCAGACAGACGTTGAACTTACGTGTATGAGTACATGACCCAGGAAAGGATGGAGTTGTGGCCGGAATGACATCCCTGGTGGCAACTACAATGAACCGCTCCATCCATCCATGATTGTTGTCATCATCCATGCTAGTGAGAAAAGCATGGTGACCATGTTTGATAAAGTTTATCATTCCCCCACTGAAGATCTCCTGGCACATCCGCCGAAGACAGGCTACCGTCCACCATACAGAAGGGCTCACCGGTACCAAGAAAACTTGCTAGCGGAAGAAAAACACCAAAATTACGGGGTCAAGTCCGCAGCTCAATGAGAATAGGCCCAAAGTGAAAGGATACGTGTAAGCGTATGTAAAACCCTTCTTCTAGAAGGTTATTCGCTTCGCCAAATCGAGAGCGATGATTTTCAAATCATGTCAACCATAGTGTTCCTTCACAACGGGAATGCTAGAAAGATGAATGGAAGAAAGGTATACACCAACAGCCCATGTGCATGAGTTAGCAGAATGAAACTTCTCTTCAAAGTCCTTGGCTATATTAAGACTCATGGGAATAATGGTGCTCACCGTAGGAGGAACAACATCATCAGTGCTGCCACGATCCAAATCCCCAACCTGTCGTGATGGCGCCTAACGTGGTACTAGGCAAGCTGACATTTACGAGATAACTCCAACACTTTAAACAAAAATGGATTTTTAAGTAGTTTAATAGCAACTCTCATAAACATGATACAAAGATCCAAAACACAACTCGGAAAAAACTCCCAAATCGGGTTGTCACGAAGTACATGAACCTTTAAATATCATAAGTCCGGAATACACTGTCTAGATAGTCCGAAAACTAAATATAATAATAGGAAATATAGGGAAGGAGAAACAAGGTATGCGAACCCCGAGAAGCTACCTCGAAGTATCCCAAAGGATCAACTGCGCAGAGTATCAACACCCACTGTGTCCAGAAATACCTAGATCTGCACACAAAGTGCAGGGTGTAGCGTGAGTACAACCAACTCGGTAAGTAACAAGACTAAATAAAGAAATGAAGATATTGACGAGCTACACAGTTATAGTTTAATTTCAGTAGTCTCAACAAATAAAAATAGGCATGCTTTCGTATCCGGCAAATTTTAAGTCAAACCAGTTTATACATGTCAAGTTCAAGTAAAACCGGAGGTAATATCTCTCAGAAATTTCAAAGCGGTGATATATGGCAGCTATGTGCAACAATAATGAAATCAAATGCATCCTCTCAGAGCAACAGTCACTCAGTCCTCCCATTCACTCCAACCTCACAATCACTCAATTCTCACAGTCACTCATTCCTCACAGTCACTCATTGCTCTCAGTCGCTCGGCACTCGCACTCAGTAGGTACCTGCGCTCACTGGGAGTGTGTACAGACTCCAGAGGGGTTCCTTCAGCCCAAGCGCTACATCAAGCCAATCATGTCATAAATCAATGAAACATATGCGGCGTGCAGCCCGATCCAATAAATATCCTCATAATCAGGCCCTCGGCCTCACTCAGTCATCAACCTCTCTAGTCTCTCGGGCTCTCAGAAATCATAAAAATCAGCCCAAACAAAAATGATATGATGCATCAACAAGGAATAATTGAGATATGATATTCAAGTAAAACTTAGACTGAGTACAAACAACAATTAACATGTAACACGGCCTCTGTGGGTACCAATAGTACCAACACATAGCCTAAACATGATTTCTAACATGATTTGCAGTCAAATTTCTATAGCACATGGAGATCATATAGCTAGAAACAACTTGTTTAACTTCATAGTTTCCACGGAATGGACCAAGTCACAATTCCTACGATGCACGCCCGTCACCTAGCATGTGTGTCACCTTCAAGCCAATCACAAAGCACATAATACGGGATTTCATACCCTCAGAACCAGATTTAGCACTGTTACTTATCTCAATCCGAGCAAATACCTACTCCAAAACGCCTTTGCCTCGCAAATCAGCCTCAGAATGCCTCGAATCTAGACACAAACAATTCAATACAATCACACGAGCTAAAGGAATCAATTACACAAAAAATTATGAAGTTATTAACAAATCTGAAATCGGCTCAAAGTTGGCCCCCGAGCCCACGTATCGAAATCCAACAATAATCACAAAACCCGAAAGCCCATTCAACCACGAATCTAACCATATCAAACTTACTCAAATCCGATATCAAAATCCCATTCAAAACATCAAACATCAAGCCTAGGAACTCTTCTTCATTTCTCCCAATTTTCCACCCCAAGTCACAAATTAAATGATGGAAATCAAGGCATAATCATGGAAATCAAACAAAACTAGATAGGAATCACTTACCCCAAACATTCACGTGAGAATCTCTCCAAAAACCGCCTTCTACCGAGCTCCCAAATCAATTTTGTGTTATGAACCCAAAACCCTCGTTTTGAAACTTATAATCTGCCCAGGCTTTTTAGCACTTGCGGCCAATTATCCGCACCTCCGGATCCGCTTTTGAGGAAACCACTTAAGTCCTCCAGGCCTTCTTCTGCGCTCCAGGGTCCATACCTGCAGAGGCGCTTCTTCGGCCATTTTTCCGCTTCTGCGGGTCAGGCCCCCCTCTCAACACCGCATCTGCGAAGCCTTGCTTGCAGATGCGGTCAACCCTTCGCACCTGCAGCCTGCCCAGGACAGCCCATCTCCGCACCTGCGCATATCCATCCACATCTGCAGCACCACACCTGCGACCAATCCTTCGCAGGTCCGATCACACCAGAAAGGCTCCTGCTTCAGCAATGCACGAACTTCTAATTTCGATCTGTTAACCATCTGAAATCAACCCGAGGCCCCCCGTACCTCAACCAAACATACCAACAAGTCTTAAAACCTCATACAAACTTGGTCCAACCCTCAAGTCATCTCAAACAACATCGAAAACATGAATCGCACATAGGTTTAATCCTAATGAAGTAAGGAATTTTCAACTTCTACAAACAACGCCAAAACATATCAAATCACGTCCGATTGACCCCAAATTTTTCACACTAGTCACAAATGACATCACGGTCCTACTCCATCTTCATGAACTCCAATACGACCCCGATATCAAAATCCAAAAATTCATTTTTTGTCATTTCAAGCCTAATTCAACTAGAGACCTCCAAATAACAATTTGGGCATGCTCCTAAGTCCGAAATTACCCAACAGAGCTAATGGAACCCTCAGAACTCCATTCCGGAGTCGTTTACACATAAGTCAACATCTGGTTAACCTTTTCAACTTATGTTTCCAACTTTGAGACTAAGTGTTTCAATTCATTCCGAAATCTCTACGGACCCGAAACGACTAACCCGACAAGTCACAAAATAGATATAAAGAACAAAATGAGCAGTAAATAAGGAAACGGGGCTACAACTCTCGAAACGACCAGCCCGGTCGTTACAAGGGCTTTCATTATTTGTTGAAGAGTTGGAGTTCTTGGAAGAGGAGGCCATGATTACCAGAAGGGAGTAAGAGTTTCTCTGAAGGAAAAGGTTAAAGAAAGTTGAAAACAAGATAGAGTTAGAATGAGAAAAGTTGAGAGAGTTCGAAAATTGTGAAGTGCAAAAGAAGAAGAATGAAGCGTATAAGCAAAGAAATATGCGGCTAAAATCGTGGTCAAGATTACCTCGAGAACCGGAGAAAATATTGTAGAATCGTAGAATGACTCGTGTTCGAGGCATTAAATACGGAGAGGCGTACATCTAATCAAGCGCCAAAAACTTTTCAGAGGGGATCAGTGAATTTTCCGCCAAGAAAGGTATCTTCACTAGCTTCCTTATGACCCAAGGATGTGCCACCAGAAAGCAGGGGGGCTATTTTTATAGGGTAAATCTGTTCATATTAAATACTTGCATAATAGAGCAACACGTGAAATTGGAGACAGACAGAATGTGAGATAGGTGAAAATCAAGACCGGGGGCAGCAGTTTCGGTTGACATCGGGAAGCTCCCAAAGGAATATTGCTAATAAAGTCAAATGAATGACTGTCACCCTATAGCATTCAATGAAGAATATTCTGCAGTATTAAATACACAACCCGTTATAAAGAATTATGACATTTATGGTTTGTCATTACACATTCTTCAATGACCCCCATAATTATCATTTAAGATGGGCTTAATCCTATAACATTCTTCCCTATGTGCAACTATAAATAGTGAATTCAATAGACATTAATGGAAGAGGAAATATCTTATGCTATATACTATTCAAAAGCTCAATAATACTCGATTTCTTGCCTACAAATACTTGTATTACTGCCTTCGGAAGCTCTACTCCCGGAACCAAAGTTATTTGCTGCTTTATTTCGATTTTGACGCTAAGTCTTGAATTTAATTTAATTTAATTATCATTTTGGGATCAAGTCCATTAGTTTGTCTATAAACCATATTACAAATTCAACTATACCGTTTTATGGGTAAACAAATTATGTGTATAACGGACACATGCCTTGTACTTATTGAATTTGTATAAATACAGAGTAAAAATAAGTTTTTACCTTGTAAACACTCCTCGCTTTCCCCCTACCCAATCATTTTGTTACAATAAGTATGAGATGATAATACTCCCTCTATTTCAATTTATAATAGTGTTTGAGTAGGCATAGAGTTTTAAAGAAAAAATCTAAAGCTTTCCATTAGAAACTTATCAGACATGTATTTGATAAAATCATGTCATTAAAAAATAAATAATTTAAATTTAAATTATCTCCGAATATTAGAAAAAAGTGTCATGAACATAAAAGCTAGTACAAACTTCCCCAATATGGAATGAGAAGCCAAACACAGAAAATATAAAAATAGAGAGTGGCCTTCGTCCGATGGGACCCCGTGGCCTTCTTTACACGGAAACCCGTCAATTGATTAATGCCTTTTTTCTTCTTCATTTTTCATTCATTTTTTTTTCTTCCTTTTTTTTTCTGGGTAACAAGTTACTAAAAGAATAAGAGTGAAGACAATTATTCATTTTATTTTCTTTTTTTCCTTTTTCTCTTTGCTAAACAAGAGTTACTTAACTAAACAATAAATATTTTTTTTTCTTTTTGTTAAAATGTGTATTGCCCTCCACGTAATTCAATTTAGTGCTTCATCCGGGTCTCTTAATAGATAAGAGACATTTTGGTTCAAAAGTATAACTATAGGTATACAATCCTAATACTCAAATCAGAGGCAGGCCTATTTATATCATTGAGGGGTCATTGGACCCCGTAAATTTCGCAGAAATCTTATATATATGTGTATAACTTTAAAATAAGATATTACATATAACTTAGCACTCTAAAGGGGCTCCCCTTCATAATTTGGCACTCTGAATACTATAAAACTTTAAGGTTCATTGATAAAAAAAGAAATAATAATGTCCCTGTTTCATAAAAATCCTAGGTCCACTTCTAATTCAAACGATGGGAGATATGAATAATATATAAAAGCAGAAGAACAAATATGACCCATTTCATTTTTATATAAGATTTATTACTTACCAATTATTAGGTAATACTATCTATTTTACCTTAGTTAATCACTAATTAAAGTAAGTTAACATGTTAATAATGGTTTGACCTACTCTCTTAAAATATTTTTGTTGCTATGGCCGATCTAAATACTGTATTTTACCGAAATTAAAATAGTACTTTTGCATTGTAGTCATGACTTTTTTTGGTTGGTGATTACTTCAAAAAGATGCTATATGTAAATTAATCATCGACAAAACTTCACATGTGAACCTAATCAATCGACAAACTTAAGGCATTATTTGAATTTTTTGTCATCAAGATGTTTTTATTTTTCATTTATTGGCATCTTAACTTTCAAGACTTGGCCTATTTCTTAGGGATAAAAATAATACTATTATAATTTCAGGATAATTAATCTTGTATTATTCATACCGTGTGATAAATGATTCATTAGCTTTTTAGCTAATTGTGCTTATGTTTTTATAGAGTTCAACGCCCCATTTGTTCGAATAATAAGTGTGCTTTGAATGGTATATTATCAAGTTTTGAAGTTGTGTGCGAACTTTGCAATTGGAGAATATAAAAAAATGGCAAGAAATCACCACTTTATAGCTAAAATTGAAGAAAAATTGAAGCAAAACAACGTTTTGGCAGACCGGTGGACACGGTTGCTCCAACCGTTGGACAAGGTTGCTCCAACCGTTGGACACAGTTGAAGAGAAGCCTGAAGAGTTGAGGAAATAAAACTTCTGGAATTCAATACGGTTCAGCCGCATCTCACGGTTGAACTCACAGTTGGCCCGACAAGGCAATTTTGTCCACTTTTGGGACTTAGTATAAATAGTTATTTTAAATTCATTCTATGGCATCTTTTTGGCAAGAATACTTTGTGTAGAAGCTTTAGGGATTCTTCTTTGGGATTTTGGGTGACTTTACCCTTGTTCTACACAATCTTTCTTTCCTCTTTAGCTATTATATTTAGTTTTTTATCACTTTTTGTATTTTTCTTTCTTAATATGTCTAGATAAGCTTACTAAGCTATAAATGTGAACCCTGAGTGTGGTTATATTGCTAAGTAATTGATATAAATTTTAGATTTGATTAAGTTTTGTGCTATCTAATTACTCCATGCTTTATTGATTGATTTTGTGGTTGCAAACACCAAAATCATGCCTATTTTGCTTGTTCTATCTTGGAAAAGTAGAATTTAGCTTAGGTACAAAGTAATTAGAAATGAATTAAGTGGGTTAATCACTTGATTAATAAAATCTAGCTAGGAATAGTGAGATTTCTACTTGGGTTAATCAATTGCTTATAATTGAGTCTTAGTTGTCTTGGAAGAGCAACTTTGGGTAGAAACCTCTTAAGTATTAGAAGACATTAAGTTGGTCAAATAGAAATTGAGGTCATAACACATGCTTATTTAACTAGAATTGAATATTTGTATACCTAAAAGCATAGCCTACACGAAGGGAAAACAATCCTAACGCCTTTCTCCTCTTTGTTACCACTATATCTTTACTTGCATTCTAAGTGTTCAATAAAATTACTGGACTAGTTTACATAGCAATTTTAGAAGTAACTTTAGAATTAATTGAACAGCCACTTTTTGTTTGGATATTACATTAAGAATCATCAAGTTTATACACAGTTGGACACTCTAACAGACACCTACTCCTTGTGCAATTCGACCCCAACCTTTGTTGGGTTTATTATTGCTAATGACCGTGTTACGCTTCATTAAGAGATGTAGGATTAGACGTCACTAATTTTTGGCGCCGTTGCCGGGGAGTATGGTATTCTTGTATTAGTTTGTTATTGTATGTATTCTTGAGTTCTTATCTTTTTAATGTGATACTTTGATTCGTGTGTGCTTGTTGTAGGTTACAAATAGCGAACAACAATGAACTTGGTGATTTTCCTCTTGGGGCCATTGATGAAGATATGGCAGATGAAGGAACGACTCTGGTTTAAGGAAACCGGCGTAGTCGAGGGAAAAACCAACACCAACCTCCGCCACTTCCACCACCACCACCTCCACATGGACTACCAGCTCAACAACATGCCGCACTAAATGATGGTTATGCAAGTGAAATTATCCCCCCTCGCATTAGGGCGGGGAAATTTTCAAATTACAAATGTCATGCTCACCCTGCTTGAGCAAAGAGGCTACTTCACCGAAGCACCTCATCAAAATGCATACAAGCACTTAAAGGGATTCATAGATGCTTTTTGGGGAAGTAAGCAAACAAATTTTTCCGAAGACGCTTTGAAATTGAGGTTATTTTCTTTCTCCCTAAGGGAAAAAGCTTTAGATTTTCTAGAGCACTTACCGAAACATTCTATCCATACTTGGGATGAGTTGCCGGAGAAGTTTATTGCCAAATTATTCTCACTCGGACACATGGCTACTTTGAGGGAAGAAATCTTGGCATTCAAGCAAGAACCGAATGAGTCACTACACGAAATTTAGGAACGCTATAGAACCATGGTGAAGGAATGTCCTAATAACGATATGAGTGAGAACATGTTGCAACAAACCTTCTACCATGGAATTAACACGACCAATTAATGTGTAGTGAACCAATCTACTGGTAGAAACTTTATGACCACGCCTTACCCAGAGTCTTGTGCCATACTTGATGAGATGGCGGAGACATCATCCGCTTGGCAATCCCGAGAAAATGTGCCTCAAGGGGATCCGAATATGATTCATCTTAACAAAGAGTTGCAAGATCATTGTCAAGTCATTGCCGAGTTGACCACCGCCATGAATCGACTTGCAAAAACACAACTTCAACAAACTCAATCATCATGGCAAGTACATGCCATGGAAGGTGTTCATGTCTTGGGTTCTAAGCAAAAGATGAAGGGTAATCAACGTCAACCTCAAGAGGATATGTACTCATAAGATGATGGACCCTACACTCAAGATGATTCTTATCAAGAGCAAGATGAGGAAGTTCAATTCGTGAGCAACTATCAAAATCAACAAGGCAACTTACAAGGATCTAACCAAGGACAGTGTAACCCAAGTAATAACTAAGGCAATTGGGGCAATAACAATCAAGGAATTGGGGGAACAACAATCAAGGAAACCAAGGTTGGAGTGATGGTAATCAAGGTAATCGAGGTGGTGGATCTTCCTAACAATATCAACAAAGATCCTATGAACCTCCTCCATACAACAGCCAAGGTGACTCTTCAAGTGATAACCAACTTTTAGGGATGATGGAAAGGATGCTCAAGAATCAAGAGGAATCCGACAAAGAGAGGCGAGAAATAAATCAAGTGGTGACTTCTCATACCACTTCAATCAAGCAAATAGAGACTCAATCGGGTCAAATATTTTCTCAATAAAATGTGAGACCACAAGGGTCATTACCTAGTGATACAATTACAAATCCAAATAGAGATGAGGGAATAAAGCGTGTGTTTTCTGTTTCCACAAGGTGGGGAAAAATCCTAAGGAAGAGATCCGTTGTAGTTGAGGATAATGATGACGAAGAGGAGTTGCCTCTCAAATATTCTTTTCCTAAGATCAAGAGTCCCAAGGCTCCTAAGGTGGCTCTTCCCAAGGTTGATGATCCTCCTAAAATTGATGAAGTTCCTAAGGAAAAATAACTCTAATGGTCAATGAAACACCCGAGGTGGTTGAAGTTCCTAAGTGTGAAGTGCCAATAGTAAGTCCAATTGTTGTTGAAGAGGTGCACCAAGCACTTCTCAAAATGCCAAAGAAGTCCCTTCAAAGGAGAAAGAACCAATCAATTAGGCAATCAAGGAGGTACCTAGAGTGTACAAGTAATTACCGATACCACCTCCCCCATTTCCATAAAGATTTTCAAAGCAACAACAAGAAGGACAATTGCAAAATTTCTACGATATGTTGAATCAAATCTCCATCAATGTGCCTTTTGTGGAAGCTTTTGAAAAAATGTCGGGTTATGCTAAATTCATGAAGGACTTGGTCACTAAGAAGAAGAATGTTAATTTTGAAACCAACAAGGTCACCCAACAATATAGTGCAAACATCTCACGAATCGGGGTTAAGAAGATGGAAGACCCGAGGGATTTCACTATTCATTGTGCTATTGGGTTGACAAGCTTCGCAAAAGATGTGTGATTTGGGGGAAAGTATCAACTTTATGCCTTGCGCCATTTTCAAGAAGTTGGGTTTGGGTGATCCAAGGCCTACATCAATGAAATTACTAATGGCAGATCGAACTTTGAAGAGACCACTTGGTGTGATTGATGATATTATTTTCAAAGTGGATCGATTCTTCTTCCCCGTGGATTTTGTGATTCTTCATTATGAAGTGGATGTAGAAATCTCGATCATTCTTGGTAGGACTTTCTTGGCTTCCGGGAAGGTCATATGTGATGTTGAAGCTGGAGAGCTCAAATTCCTGTTGAATGATGAAGAAGTGGTGTTCCACATCCAAAAATCAATGAAGAATCCACATGACTATGGAGTGATATCCGTGATTGATGTGGTCGATGAAGTGGTAGATGAGAATATGAAAGAAATTTGTATGGATGAAGCTTTGCATGCAGTTCTACTCAATTCGAAGAATGAGGCAATGGATGGTTATATTGAAGTCGTGATGTCTTTGGAGGGACTTGGTTCCTACTCTTACAAGCCAGTAAAATTGTCCCTTGATTTGGAGAATCAGGTTATTCCTCCTACTAAACCATCTATCATTGAGCCGCCAAAGCCTTAGTTGAAGCCTTTGCCTTCAAATTTGAGGTATGAATTTCTAGGCCCTAATGAATATTTTCCCGTTATTATCTCATCCTCTTTTTCTAGTTTGCAGGTTTCTTTGTTGCTTGATATGCTCAAAAAGTACAAGTTGGCATTAGGTCGGACCATTGCAGATATCCAGGGGATAAGTCCGTCCTTTTGTACGCACAAGATCAACCTAAAAGAAGGGTGCAAGCCAAGTGTGGAACACCAAACAAGACTCAATCCTCCTATGCAAGAAGTAGTCAAGAAGGAAATCATAAAATGATTAGATGTCGAAGTAGTGTATCCAATCTCGGATAGCACTTGGATGAGTCCAGTACAATGTGTGTCAAAGAATGGAGGTATGGCCATGGTTCTCAATGATAAGAATGAGCTAATTACAACAAGGACCATCACCGGATGAAGAGTTTTCATGGATTATATTAAGTTGAACAATGCTACTTGAAGGATCATTTTCCACTCCTTTTTATTGACCAAATGTTGGATCGGTTAGCGGGAAGGTCCTTCTATTGCATTCTTGATGGTTATTCGGGCTACAACCAAATTCAAATTACCCTCGAAGACAAGAGAAGACAACTTTTACATGTCCTTATGACATTTTGGCCTTTAAGAGGATGTCATTTGGTCTTTGCAATGCCCCGACTACCTTCCAACGGTGTATGATGGCTATTTTCACCGACATAGTAGAGGATTTTCTTGAGGTATACATGGATGACTTTTTCATTGTGGGAGACTCTTTTGGTTGGTGTTTGGCTAACTTGGCCAAGGTGTTGAGAATATGTGAAGAAACAAATCTTGTTTTGAATTGGGAGAAGTGCCACTTTATGGTGGAGGAAGTCATTGTGCTTGGGCATAAGGTGTCCAAAAAGGGTATTGAAGTCGATCCGGCAAAGATTGATGTTATTTCCAAGTTACCTCCTCCAAATACCATGAAGGGTGTAAGATATTTTATAGGGCATGCGGGATCGGAGGTTCATCAAGGACTTCTCAAAAGTGGTGAACCCAATGTGTAAATTGTTGGAGAAAGATGTCAAGTTTCACTTTGATGAGGCATGTATGGTTGCTTTTGAGGAACTCAAGCTCCTAATTGGAGTTTCCATTTGAGTTGATGTGTGATGCAAGTGATGTCGCCATAGGAACAGTGATGGGCCAAAAAGTGGTCAAGCTTTTCCATCATATTCACTATGCTAGCAAAACAATGAATGCCGCTCAAATGAACTATACGGTAACTGAAAAAGAACTTCTTGCAATTGTTTATGCTTTTGACAAGTTTCGTTCTTATCTTGTAGGTTCAAAGGTGGTGGTGCATTCGGACAATGCTGCAATCTGGTACCGTTTGAAAAAGAAAGAGTCTAAACCAAAGTCGCTTAGATGGATATTACTGTTGCAAGAGTTTGACTTTGAAATCAAGGATAGAAAGAAAAAAGAAAATCAAGTGAAGGAACACTTGTCTCATCTTGAGTTGCAGGGGAGACCTTTGGAGGTCGAGGAGATCAATGAATCCTTCCCCGATGAACAAGTCTTTACAGCCACAATTGTTGTAGATGATGAGTTGTCATGGTACGCCGACATGTCTAATTTCTTGGTGAGTGGGTTACTACCTCCAAGTCTTCCTTCATACCAAAATAAGAAGTTCTTGAGGGATAGTGACTCATACTATTGGGATGAACCTTAGTTATTCAAAATATGTGTGATGAGCCGATATGTCATCTAGAGTTTTAGAATATAATAAGTGTTTCGAAGTCTCCAATAGCTTTTTTAAATATTCCTCAATTTGTGTGCATAGTCTGGGTATTTTTCCGAAAGGCTTTTATGTTAAAAACTGATAAATTATGAAATTTTGCCTTAAAAATTTATTTGAGTTGACTTCGGTCAATGTTTTGAGTAGACGGACCCGGATCCATGTTTTATGGTCCCGATGGGTCCGTATCGTGATTTGGGACTTGGGCGTATGCCCGGAGTCGAATTCGGAGGTCCCTAGCTCGAGTATTGATTTTTGTTGAAAATTGAAAATTTAAGGGTTTAATAATTTTAAAGAACTGAACGATGTTTGACTTTTTGATACCGGGTTTGTATTTTGATTATGGAACCCGGTATAGGTTTATTACTATATTTATGACCAGTATGTCAAATTTGGTGAGAAACGGTGTTGGTTTGACGTGATTCGGACGTCCGGTTGTTGAAATAGAAGTTGTAAAGTTTCTTGAAAATTTCATTTGATTTTGGTGTCTGATTCATTGTTCTAGGTGTTATTTTGGTGATTTGATCACACTATCAAGTACGTATGATATTTTTAGACTTGTGTGCATGTTTGGTTTGGATCCCCGAGGGCTTGGGTGAGTTTCGGATAGTCTACGGACCTTTTGAACTTAGGCAGTTTTGCTGGGTTTTTTCACTTCTGCCGGTTTCTGTTGCGTTGTGCTTCGTGGTCGCAAAGCCACTCTTATGATCGCGAAAGGGATCTGGGCTAGGAGGACTTTGTTCTATGCGAACGCAGAACCATGGTCGCGAGCACGGAGCACTGGGGGGGCTTCTCTATGCGAACGCGGCCGGTCACACGCGAACGCGTAGTTTAGTGAGGTGGGGGCTGGGAATTTGAGGTGACTCTATGCGAACACGTGCCCAGTCTCGTGTACACGGAGGTTAGGTGGGCTATACCTTTGCGAATGCGTGGAGTCTCCTGCGCTCGCGTAAGTCAAACATGCTCTACTCTTCGCGAACGCGTCAGGTTTCACACGAACGCGATGAACACTTGACGTCAGTGATTAAAATAGTCCCAAAAACGGGATTTTGCTCATTCTTTCAAAATTGCAAAACTAGAAAATCCTATAGGCGATTTTCCCAAGAGTTTTTCTTCCCTAATTCATTGGTACGTAATTCTAACCTATTTCTTTTTCAATATTTTAATACATTTCATAAGATTTCAATCTAAAATTTAGTACTTTCATGGTGGAAATTGGAGGTTTGGGTAGAATTAGGGATTTTTGTAAAATTGAAATTTAGACCTCAAATTAAGGTCGAATTTCGAAACAATACATAACTGGGCTCGGGGGTGAATGATTAAATAGATTTTGGTCCGAACCTCGGATTTTGACCAAGCGGGCCGGGGGTCGATTTTTGGCTTTTTGGGAAAAGTTTAGAAATTCTAAATTTATGAATTGTAATTGATTCCTTTAGCAATTTTTGATATTATTGAGTCAATTGTTGTTAGATACGAGTGATTTGGAAGCGGATTCTAGGGGAAAGGCCCCGGTAGAGCTTTGAATTGGTCTTTGGAGCGAGGTAACTGTCGTGGTTAACTTTGACTTGAGGGATTAAGACTTTTTTGCCTATTTGCTACACGTTTAGATGTTTGGTATAACGTATATGTGAGGTGACAAGTACTTATGCATTGTTGTTGGCTGAAAGCATGCGGTGGAACTTGTTTTCTTGCAATTTTATTTTTTTTCTTTGATCGTGATATCCATGCTTAGTCTAGTTAATTATTAAATTGATCGTTTTTTCGCATTGATGAGCTACTTGAGATATTTGAGTATTGTTTTTCCGAAGTTGAGGATAGTATTGTGGAAACATTGTTAATGTGAGGCTTGTTCTTTCTTATTTTGTCTCCCTTTTATTTATGCTCACTATTATATTGTAAGGGAGAGTGATGCACGAAGGGTGATGCCGTGCTGTATCTATTGATTATAATGAAAGTGAGAGTAAAAGCACGAAGGGTGATGCTGTGCAATTATTATTGTTTCATAGTGAGGTTGAGAGTAAAAGCACGAAGGGTGATGTCGTGCCGATATTATTGTTTCACAATGAGGTTGAGAGTAAAAGCACGAAGGGTGATGTCATGCCGATATTATTGTTTCATAGTGAGGTTGAGAGTAAAAGCACGACGGGTGATATCGTGCAGTCTTATTCATTATGTTTTATTCATTTTGCTGGTTAAAGGCTTATTGATTGTTTCTTGTTATCATTCCTTGTAGTACTTATTGTATCTTGTACCCCCTTTTTCGCATATCCCCTCCCAAAATCACATATTTAGCTTTTACTTGTTATTGTGTTGTACGTATATTATTATCTGCACAGGTTTATTTTTATGTGGTGTCTTGTCATAGCCTTATCACTACCTCGTCGAGGTTAGATTCGACACTTATAGAGTACATTGGGTCGGTTGTATTCATACTACACTCTGCACTTCTTGTGCAGATTTTGGTATTGGTCCCAACTGTCTGTGAGGCATTCCATCTTGGATTTGCTTTTGGAGACTCGAGGTAGTTCTGCTGGCGTCCGCAGACCTTGAAGTCCCCTTCCATTTCCCCTAGTTTATTGTTCTTTTCGTTCAAGACAGTTGTATTTATTTCAAATCATGTTTGTAGAAACTCTAGGAGCTCGTGAATTGTGACTCCAGATCCGGGTTGTACTTAGATATTAAAGATGTTTATGTTATTCCGCACTCAGTACTAACTTCAGTTCGGTTTAATTATTTTACTTATCGTAATTGATTAAAATTGGCTTAAATATCCTCTAACGTTTGCTTGCCTAGCAAGTAAAATATTAAACGCCATCACGGTCTCGAATGTGGGAATTCTGGATTGTGACAATATGTCTCGACAACTTTATAAGGAGATGTGTCCCAAAAGAGGAAGGGATGACAATCTTAAGGGCGTGCCATGAATCTCCTTATGGTGGACATCATGGAGGAAATAGGACAGGAGATAAGGTTCTTGAGTGTTGATTCTATTGGCCCAGTTTGTTCAAAGATGACAACAGTATAGCTAAAACGTGTGACCAATGCCAACGTCAAGGCAACATCTCAAGAAAGAATGAAACGTATTTGAATTCAATCGTAGAGGTAGAGTTGTTTGACGTGTGGGGAATTGACTTTATGGGACTGTTGTGAGCTCCTATAACAAAAAATACATCTTTGTGGCGGTTGACTATGTATCCAAGTGGGTTGAAGCGGTAGCTCTACCAAACAACGAAGCAAGAAGTGTCACCGTGTTCCTCAAGAAGAATATTTTCACAAGGTTTGGGAATCCAAGAGCTATCATAAGTAATGGTGGTTCATATTCTTACAGTCGATCATTCGCCACTTGCTAGAGAAATATGGGGTCAAGTATAAGGTTTCCACACCGTATCACCCACAAACAAGTGGGCAAGTAGAGGTCTCCAACCGGGAGATAAAGAGCATTTTGGCTAGAACTATCAATGCCAATAGGACGAATTGGTCAAGGAAACTTAATGATTCTCTTTGGTCATATAGAACGGCCTACAAGACATCAATCGGCATGTCTCCATATAAGTTAGGGTTTGGAAAGGCTTGTCATTTGCCGGTGGAGTTGGAGCACAAAGCGTTGTGGGCCATGAAGAAGCTCAACTAATGGGTCGATGCGGAAAACTTAAGAGTTTCAACTCAATGCAATGAATGATTTTGGTTTCAAGCATATGAGAGTGCTTCTTTGTACAAACAAAAAATGAAATACCTCCACGACAAAAATATCATGAAGAGGGAGTTCCACCCGGGGGCTTGGTTGTTTTTTACAATTCGAGGTTTAAGTTGTTTCCGGTCAATTTGAAATCAAAATGGTCCGGGCCATTCAAGATTGTGATGTCTACCTATTTTGTGTTCGTGGATTTGGAGTTCGACAATCGCAAAAGGATTTTTAAAGTGAATGGGCAACGAATTCAGCATTATTTCGGTCCCATCAATACAAGAAGAGTGGTCTCAAAAGCGCATCTTGAGTTGTGTTCGATATTATGTCGTGCCATGGCATTAATAAGGCGCTTCTTGGGAGGCAACTCAAGCTTCTTTTAATTATTGCGTTTTGATTTTATATTGATAGTTTAGTGTGTTTAATTCCTTTGCTTTGATGAATTTTTGTCTGTTTAATATGCAGGTTTTAAATTTTTTTTAAAAATATTGTCCAAGAATTGGAGAGCAGCAGGGGAAGAATTGAGCCAAACCGTGATCTAAGCCGTAGACATGGTTTAAACCGTATCAATTTTCAGAATGCTCCAATTTTGAGGTATACCAGATGAAGTTGAACCGTGTGTTACGGTTTCTTGAACTATTACCACGATTTAGATTTTAGACATAAGCTGAGCAATCAACATGTTGACCTCAGTTGATTAAGTTTTTACAAATTGCAAAAGAAGGGTCCAGGTAAGTTTTAACTCCTAAATCAATTAATCCTAGACCCACTTTTTATCTCTCTAATTTTACTCTTCACTCCTACCACTCTTTCACCGTAAACCCTTCCCCTCTCCATTTTTACTCCGCTTCTCCATCACCTTCTCCGACTAAAAATCTGGCAGTCATTCCCAAGCTAAGCATCTCAGGTATGAACCATCATCTTTCTTCTTTTCTTTTTCTTCTTCCTTCCCCTCTATTTCGAAATTTACAAGCTCTATTTCTTCTATTTTTCTTTTATTGTGATTTTTGGTTCTACGTGAATTTGGTTTGTAAAGTCTTGGCAAGTTGATAGTTACTGTTGGTGTGGTTGTGTACTCAAATTTGTGAATTAAAATTTGCAGAGTTGGGATTATTTTAATTGTGCATACTATGTGAAGTCCTAATTTCACTCTAAGTGTTTGATATATAGTTCGATTGACTCTATTTGAGAGAGGAATCTTGAGCTTCATGCTGTTTGTTTTTCTGCAGTTGGGTACTAAATTCTTGGTGGTAATTGGATCTTAAAATTGTGCTCTTGTTCTGGTTTGAATTTGGGGGTTATAACTTGATAAGGATGTGGGTTGATGAGTCACTCTACTGAAATCGAGAGCGATGACGTTGCTTTGAGTTGTCGAATATCCTAGGCTTACATTGTGCATATATGATGGTTTGATTTGAGCAATGCTAAAATGGGTTTTATTTAGCTATCATGTATTGATGTTAATGGAGGTGGTAATGTGACTGAATTGAGTCAAATCTCTTAGAAGGCTGAGGATGTGGTGAATTAGCGAAACCTTGTAGCCGGTCTGAAGAGCTCAAGGGAACCATGAAGTGAATTGTAGGCCACGGTTTGAATTGTGGCGATTTCCAGCTTGCGTTATTAGGGTCAACTCCAAACCGTTAGCCACACTTACGCCAGCCGTTGCTCACGGTTGAGTCTGACTCACAGACTACTTCAAAGCAATATTTTTTGTTTTGTTTAAGTTTTCTTTAGTATTCTTTGATTGTTTTACTTAGTTTTTAGGATACATGCTTTAATATATACTTTATATAGTATTACTTTTGCATTTTCATTCTCTAATTGTTTTCTTTTACTTGATTAGCTTATTCTCTTTTATTTTTAGATCTTATAGGTCATGTTTAGTTAGATTTGTGCTCTTTTCATATTTTTTTTGAGTCTTGGCAGTGATAGCACCCAAACAAGGTGGTTCGAGCAAGGGTAAGGCAAATGATGAACAACTAAGGAAGACACTCCCTCGGGCATCCTGTGGAAAACACATTCCTGATATTCGAGACTCTCCTCTCATTGACCATATGTCAATGGATACTCAAGGGGCTTCACCACCATAGGCTACTAGGAAATCAAAAAGGGCCGCCTCCTCTGCTGCACCAGTAGCACAAAAAAAAAAAAAGCAAAGACAGGCTAATCTTCAAGGCCATCAGCCCCATCATCACAAGCTCCTATTGAACCTCCTCCACAAGAAGTTATGGTTGAACAACAAATGGCACAGGGGAATGAGGACACCATAAAGCTTCCCCATCTGTGCAAGAACATTTTGATGTCCAACTAGCAAGTAAAAGGCCATTTGCCTACGATCAAAGAGTACACTTAACTACACAGGCAAAAGAGCCTTCCCTGAGTTCTATGATGAGATCGTGCAAAGGAATTGGTTGCGGTTGGCGACTACTACATGGCCTGTCAATACCACCCTCGTTAGAGAATTTTATGCACATGCTGCTGCAATTCCAACAAATTTGCATCACACAACCCAGGAATTGACAATAAGGGGTAAAAAGGTTTCCTTTGCTGCTGAGGAGTTCAACAATCTATATAGGCTGAAAACTATGGATCAAAAGGAATGTGAGGAAAAGATGTTGCATCAAAATGAACCTGAAACAAGAAAATGGGTTGCTGACATTCTTGAAAAATAAAGGTCGGATCCTGAATGGAAAAACAAGGAGGTTGCACTAAACAAGAAGACCTTAAAAAAAACAGCAGTTAATTGGAACATATTTGCAGCAAGGCGGTTTAGGCCCTCAAGGAATGCAGGTGACGTGTCTGTCGAACGAGCAATTTTGGTAACATCTATTATGAAGGGGTGGGATATCTATGTGGGGAAAATCATGATTGAAGATTTGGTTAAGGTTTTACATGAAGCTTTTCTATGCCACATCCTGGTACTTTAACAGAACTCATGCTCAAGCAAGGGGTGAAAGCCAAACCAGATGACCAAACTACTCCACCTTCATCTCCAACTAATTTGTTTAAGCAACAAGAAGACAAAACACATGTGATCTCTATGTAACCCACTCCACCATCATTGTAACCACCTGACATCAACGTCGCCACCACTCCTAGTAGTGCTACCACACCCCATGTTTCTTCAGAGTCAAATACTTGTGCAGGTGAACCTCCAGCCACATTCTAGGCACCACTTCCGTCGTGCATAGCCCCTCATGTTGGTGCTCATGGAACTATATACATGCCTCTTGGCCACACACTGAACTGTATGGAATTTATGAAGGAGGTCCATCAGATTGGTTTGTCTGTGCAGAACATAAGTGACAGGGTGACAGCCTTGACACATCCGTTCAATGTTCCCTTTCCGGCACATTTGGCACATGTCAAACCACCTGCACACATGCAATTTCTAGCACCAATAGATTCGACCTTGCGAACTTTGGTAATATTTCAAGTAGCGCAAATCAATAGGGAGAAGGAAGCTGCTAAAGCTAGGTAGAAGAATGAGAAGAGAAGGGAGGAAAATACAGAGATAATGAAGGCCATTCAGGATACACTTTCAGTCCTTGGATGGTAGAGTTCGGGATTTGGATATTAGGTTGAAAAGGTCGGAGACCAAAGTTTGGGTCCATATGGGCAACAAAATGACATTTGGGAGGCAAGTGAAGAAAATGTTGTAGTCGAGAAGGAAAATGCACAAATGGGAGGTGATCCGCCTACTGATGAGCACATTTCTCCCGCTCATACTCTAACATGTATGGATAGGACACTGCATCGAGGAGAGCTTAGTTCTAAGGAGCTCAAATCAGTCTGGATGCCACCTCACTCGAATTGAGGGAGTATTTTTTTACCCTACACTTATACTTGTTTTGATTGCATTGAGGACAATGCAAATTTTTATGTGTGGGGGGAGCAGTATTGATGAATTTTGGTATGATTGATACTTTTTGATGCCATTATTTGATGTTATGTTTTCTTTTTAGTCTTTTCTCTTTTATTATTATTGATATTTTGTTTTACGTCTTCTAGGAACTAGCAATAACCTCTTTGGGTTTTCTTTGCGATAGTTCTTTCCCAAAGATGCAACTTGAACCGGAAATTTTTGAGTGTCGATGTACCAAAGTCAACTTTTGACTTGTTTGGTACCACACTACTTAGATGTATGTCTTGAAACAACTTTCCAAGAAATGCATGCTTTTGAAATTTTAGGAAGGATTTGAGTTGATTATTCTTGGCTTAATCCTCAGGTTCCATTGTAAGCTTTAATATCACTATATAGCTTTTAGGCTATGACAACTATTTGTGTTAAAGTATTATATTTGGGATTTGAATACATATATCTGCTTTGAGTGTGCATGAGCCATGTGAGGTGAGGTTGTTGTTGAGTTCTTTTGTGTCAGTTGTGGTGTAGAACTTGCCCCAAGTGTGTTTCGAGACAAAATTCTAGGTTGTGCCTGGTTTAGAAAATGAGTTTTGGCTTTCTTCGGACTGCTTGTGCCTTTAATTACTTACCCTTTACAAGATTATCCTAGTCAGTCCTTTTGAGTCTTTAGCCTTTTATTGTCAACCACATTAAAAGTCATTTTCCCTTCTTATGATAACCTCTTTTGATGCCCTGGCTTTCTTAAGAACTTGAAATTACAATCTAGGTCAAAAGCCTACATTTGGGGGGGAGATGAAAAAAGTATAATGTGGAAGCTACTTGAAGGTGAAGCAACAAGAACACTAAAAAAATGAAAAAAGACAGCAATTTGAGAAAAAAGAAAAGAGTTGAAATAAAAAGGAAAGATTAGAGACTCATGACAAAGGTGGTGATCACAAAAGGAAAGCCTTGCGAACTAAGGATCTCTAATGATGTAATTCAATCATATCGCCTAGTTGAAAATGAGAGCAAAATGGGTGGAATTTTGAAAAGAATTGTGTTTTGAATTGTCAAGATTGTAGTGTTTAGGAAGGTCGTAGTCACTCTTTACCCATATTGATGCCCTACTTCCAACCAAAAGCCTACAATACATTCCCGCAAGTCGTTAATGATTTTGAACTAGGCACACCTATATTAATGGAGATTTGCGCGAGGGGCAAGCCTATGGTTCTGCTTTTGTACATTTGAACTTCTTTTGAGAGGGAATATGCTTATTTCTTCCACTTTTTGCTAATATATTAGCGTGCGTGGGAATCTCTCTTGATTTGTGAGGGCACATGGAAACTCGAGCATGATTAATGTTTCTTTTCTCAATTGAGACACATGAACAAAAGAAAGTGGCCTTGTGACTTAAAGATAACTTTAGAAGCTTTAGAATCATAGTTTAAAAATCTTCTTGACTTGCTTGGTACTAGTGTGGTTTTGAAATTGAATCATATGGTAGTTGTTGATGGATCATGCATTTGAGTATAGTTGTGGTACCAATCAAAGTCATGAGTTTTTATGCTTGAATGCTTCTTTGCTTGGTTGTGATGCTAGCTTTAGCTTGTGAGCTTAAATATTTAGTAGCTTCAATGAAATGTTTCCTAAGTCTGAGTCTTGATTTGCTTGAGGACAAGCAAAAGTGTCAGTTTGGTTCAATTTCTTCGTTAGCTTTTTAGCTAATTATTTTTATGTTTAATGCCTCATTTGTTGGAATAAATTGGATGATTGTGCTTTGAATGGTGTATTTTCGGGTTTTAAAATTGTGTCGCGAACTTTAGAATTGGAGAATATCAAAAATGGGCATGAAGTCATCACTTTAGAGCTAAAATTGGAGAAAAGTTGAAGCAAAAAGACTTTTAGGCAAACCGTTGGATACAGTTTCTCCAACCGTTGGACACGATTCAAGAGAAGCCTGAAGAGTTAAAGAAATGAAGCTTCTGAAATTCGTTACGGTTCAGCTGCATCTCACGGTTGGCCCGACGAGGCAATTTTGTCCACTTTTGGGACAAAGTAAAAATAGCTATTTTAAGTCATTTTAGGGCATCTTTTTGGCAAGAATACTTTGTGTAGCAGCTTTTGGGATTCTTCTTTGAAATTTTTGGTGACTTCACCATTGTTCTACATAATATTTCTTTCCTCTTTAGCTATTATATTTAGTTTTTCATGTATTTTTCTTTCTTTATATGTCTAGCTAAGTTTGTTAGGCTAGGATTGTGAACCTTAAGTGTTGTTATGTTATAGGGTAATTAATATAAATTCTAGGTTTGACTAAGCTTTGTGGTATCTAATTACTTCCATGCTTTATTGATTGATTTTTTGGTTGCATACACTAAATCCATACCTATTTTGCTTGTTCTATCTCGGAAAAGTAGATTAGCTTAGGTACAAAGTAATTAGTAACAAATTATGTGGGTTAATCACTTGATTAATGAAATTTTGTAGGAATATTGCAATTTCTACTTGGGTTAATCAATTGCTTATAATTGAGCCTTAGTTGTCTTGGAAAAGCAACTTGGGATAGAAACCTCTCAAGTGTTGGAAGATATTAAGTTGGTAAAGTAGAAATTGAGGTCATAACACATGCTTAATTAATTAGAATTTGACATTTGTATACCAAAAAACATAGCCTACGCGAAGGGAAAGAAATCCTAGCGCCTTTCTCCTATTTGTTACAACTACATTTTTACTTACATTCTAAGTGTTCGATGAAATTTCTGGACTAGTTTACATAGCAATTTTAGAAGTAACTTTAGAATTAATTGAACAATCAATTTTTGTTTGGAGATTATATTGAGAATCATCAAGTTTATACATATTTGGACACTCTAACATACACATACTCCTTGTGGGATTCGACTCCAACCTTTGTTGGGTTTATTATTGCTAAGGACCGTGCCACGCTTCATTAAGAGGTGTAGGATTGGACTCACCATTACACTCATCTCAAATTTAATCTCGAAATTAATTATCTCTTATCTCTCATATAAACGAGCCCTTGAATGTATGCATCATGTCCCTCTATTCCTCCAACCATTGTTAACACTTCTTCTCCAAGCGAGGTCTCTCACCACTATTATGATAGGGCATTAATTATAATTGTCATATAACGTTAAAGATCGACAAACAATTCACAATACTAGCTAGATTGTGGTCCTAACCTATGTTATAGTACAATATTTGTGTAGCTGAATCTAGAATTTCCTTATAATTGTGGTCTCCTTTGCTAGCCATGTGTCCATATCCCCAATAGAAAAAGTTAAATTAATCACATATGGAGCACCTTTTTTTAATTTCTCAGCAAAACAATTCTAGATAAATATTCAATATGATAGCAATTATATAAAAGAAAGTTTCAGAAGTGGAGAAAATCGAATGATATTCTAATAATAATAACTAAGAAACAAAACAGGTTGAGAAAGATAACGATTTCTAAATGCCGACAGACATTGGAAAAAGAAAGAGGAAAGGAATCCAGAAAATGAATAAGCAAGTGTAATATGCGAAGGGTTGCAATGGAATAGTTGGAATCTATCCGCTCTTGATCGGGGGTCACGATTGAAAACTAAAATCTTTTTGATAAAGGAGTTCTTTACTCCTCGTAGGAAATCTTTTCACCACGATTCTATATTAGTCCGATCAATGAATTTCGGATATCAAATGGTTAAAAATTAAAAGAGATTAATAAGCTGGTGCGCTGGGATCTGAATTTGAATTTGTTTTTGGACAAAATGGAGCAATTAATTGATGATAGACTATAATTATGTATTCTAGTTGCTTATTACACTCCAATTTACTGTATTTTAATTGAGTTTGAGCTTTAATCGCTAGTGTTTTGCACTAATTGTGTGTTTTATGCCTTGTAGAAGTGATTCCGAACTATGTAGATGTTATGGAATGAATTCAAGTGATTTGGAGTTTTGAAGTCTGAGTAAAAACCCAAGGAATTAAGTCGGAATCGTGTTCGGGGATTAAAATTTGATAGTTAAGAACGAAAGAAGAATCGAGTAGACATATTATGCGCTGTCTAGTAAAATGCACATAACTTTTTGTTCAGAACTCCATTTGGGATCCACAATATATGATTGGGAAGATAACTCAAAGGACTACAGCTTTCATGTTTTAAGTTTTCCCACATTCCAAGCGTAACAGGGTGAAAATATGCGAAACAGAACACTGGCCAAAAACCGTGCCCGGGTCCGCGGTTGAATCCGCGGCCTCTGACGGGCTGGCAGAAAACAATCATTTTTCGCGTAGGAGAAGGTATAATTATTTGGGTCTAACCCTACTTAATATATATACTTTGAAAAATGATATTTTGAGGACCGGGAACAGACTTTTGACATAATTTATACCTAAGGAGGCTAAGGAGACTGGAGATTCGACCTAAGGAGGCAGAGACACAATAGGAGCAAGGCGGGGAATTCTTCTACGAGTTTTTCCTTCCTCTTCCTATTTTTCATTGTTGGTTATGACTTTTAGTATTGTAGTTTTACATATTATTATGAATAGCTAATTTGTTATCTAGGGTTTTGATGGAACCTTTGTAGGATAAATTCTTGTTATGTTTTTATATAATAGAGTCATTGGATTTCTCTACTTGTTCAACTACGTGTTTATTGTTGTTGATTGAATGTCCATCGATTGACTGTGCCTATTTATTATGTGTTGCTTGAGAAAGGATACATATTTAGGTGGTTGTTGAACAACGTCACTCCTAACGTATGTGAGAAATCAATACGGCGGATTTAAAGGTAGGTTTAGAAATAACAAAGCCTTGACATAGTCATAATGAGCAGTTAGATAAAGCCAACTAACGTAGTTCGAGAGAATATGTAATAAATTATTGTAGTTTGCTTGAGAGAGAATTACGGCACCTAAAGCGCTCACGATCAGTGGAGAATACATAGGTAAAATTGTAGGGAATATAGCGAGAAGGATTCCGACAATTGGGGAAATCATAACTTTAGACCTTCTTAATTTAGTCTCTAACCCTAAGTATCTTTAGTGGTTAATTTACTGCTTTAGTTTGTTAATCAATTAGTTAAATATAAGAATTTTAATATTTATAATTTAAAAATTTATTCGAGCTTGTGTTTCTTAGCGATATTGAACAATTATGACGAAATCTTAATTCTCTGTGGGATTCGACTTCAGACTTGTAAACCAGATTATATTTGCAGCGATCGCTTATCCTTTTTAGGACTAAATTTGAGCGTGATCATTAATCCACGTTGAATCTCTATCAAAAATTAACTCAACAGGTGGGATTTCTTTTTCCCCCTGGATCCTCCAAACATATCTTATAGTAGTGAAAGGACGATTTTATTTCATCCATTATGTAGTTAATCTTGAATTCTTAACTAATTTTGCATTGAAATATACTTTCACGTTTGTACGTTCAATTCTAGAACCTTAGTGTAAAGGGAATATTGAAGGTGTCTCTTTCTCCCAAGTTTGATTTGCAAGGTCATCAGCCTAGCTAGTCGTACTATACAACTTAGCCCAAATAACTGTCCATCTAATTTCTTAAATTAAAAATAAACGGCAGATGTACAATACATATAATAAATTTATAAATATGTATAACGATTTATGTATATCGATTTAAAAAAAGTAAACAATAAATTTGATCGGCTATTTGTATAACAAGCTCACTTTAAGTTGGTTTTTCTAAAATAAATTTAGAAATTCCGAGTGACCCCACATGAAGCTTTGCAAATTCTAATTGTCTTTCTCGCTCGAGGCCATTCTTTATTCGTACATACACAATGTGAGAAAAAGAATTGACTGGTGATTTCTTTCTTTCTTTTTTTTTTTTTTTTTTTTGCTTTCTTTATTTAAATATTAAGCTTCTCAATTTTTTGGCTTCCCTGTTTTTCTATGTTTTTTTATCATATTACATACTCCCTAACCTCAACTATGCTTAAAACGCAAAACAGTATTGACACATAAATAATTAGCATGGGAAACTCAATATATATCAAGCATGTTATGTATTATAAACTCCACAATACGTCATTTATTACTCATGAAAATGTGATAATACAACGAAAAGAAGGCATGCAACTAGCCTTCCGTTCTAACCAATTAGAATACAATATATCTTTCCTTTGAAAATATAAGCATACAAAACACCAAACACACTGAAATAGAAGAAAATATATATATAAAGCATAAATTTGTTCTAGCTAGATTATGCGCATTGGAAATCCTTAGGAACATACTTTCCACAGTTGTTGAGCAACAAACTGAGAGAAAGAGGTACGTTGAGGTTAATTCCCAATAAATTGGCTTTAATAGCAGTGCAAAGGCAAACAGCAGCATCAAGATCAGCTAGTCCATGAATTAGAGAACAACATGGAGTCTTGGCTGGATCACTTCCTATAACAAGGTGCACTAAGTCATTCAATAAGCTAGCACACACTTTTAGCTTTAGTGTGTCCTTTGGGCACTTACCCTTTGATGATGGGGTTGATGGGGTAGAGGGGGTAGGGGTAGGCTTAGGGTGGGGTTTGGAATGACCCTTTGATGGGGTGGGTGGGCATGGGACATTAGTGGAACTAACCATAGTGAAGAAGAGAATGTTCAAAGTGAGAACAAGGGCAAGGGAGGATATAGCAAACTTAGCCATTTCTAAGAGTTAAGTAATCAGCACTTTCAACTATTGAATGTGGCTAATTAGTGAAATGCTGTTTGCTTGGTGTTTGAAATGAATGAAATGAGTGGGTATTTATAGATGGAAATGCTCGATATTTTTTGCCTTTTTTATGTCAATTTTCCTAAATTAATGGGAAAAATTGAGAGGCCCATGTGAGCATATTGTAGTACGAATATCTGGCAAAGCAACTAGAGATAAGACTATTACGGGTTTTAAACTTTGGAGTTTTGCGAATTTCATTAATCTTTTATTATTTCTTCCTTGAAGAAAACAAATTTACCTTTCCATTTTCACATGGGACTTACATTATTCTCCTTCATTATTTGAACATGCTGGACCTGAACACAAACATCTTTATAGTAACAGTGTAATCTCTTTGTTTTAGTGCTATATATCGTAGGGTAAATATAACAAAAGAAGACATGGTAAAGTACTTGGACTAGGGTTGTACAATACCACGATATTCTTCTTTCATAATATTCTTGACATTTATAGGCTATTGTTTTTGTTTTCTTTTATCACAATAAATAAAAAGTAAAGTCTTATATCATAAGTATTACCATCAAAGAGTATGGTGAGATGGTCGGGATATTTCCGCCCTTACATTTATTTACTCACCTTAGTAGGTTTACTAGGCTCGATTCGTATTAGTCGAGTTAGTTGATTTCAAGTACTAAATGGTTAAACAAAAAACTGACTTTATAAAAGCAATTTTCCTCATTCTAGTTCTAGTATACGACACAGTACTCATTCTGAAACTTGAGCATTTTAATTGAGATAAAAACTCTTTTGCCATTCTTTGGTGACGACTCATCATTAGAAAAAAGAAGAAGAGAACTTTATGATTGAAGATCTAAATTGTGATTATAACTCCTAACCATTCTTTGGTGACGATTCTTCATAATCTTAACATTATCTTAATTGAGATAAAAAATAAATAAAAAATTAGCTTCTTCCCATTCCTTGGTGACAAATCGTTATTAGAAAGAAGGAAAGAAAAAAGTGTTTTGATGCGTATAAATTTATAATCTTACCATGTATAGCTAATTGTTGACCATAATGGTACTAAATATAGTGATATGTTAATTATGGAAAACTACCTAACACTAAACATAAAGTAATAGCTCCAAGCACGCAGGGCTAATATTCCGAAAAGACAGAATGACACGCAATTGCTAAGTGATATCACGGATTAATAATATGCTACTAATTGAATAATCAAGCTTAACAACACGTTAATTAGAAAAAGAACAATTTGAGCTCGTCGGCCATGTGAATTTTTTTCCAACCAAAAAAAAATAAGAAGAATCTATTACTGTTTGACCAAAAAGTTTCGAGTCTTTTTCTAAAACTAATTAAATAATAGGATAATGGGTAAATCCTAGTTAAATATAATAAATCCTAGATTTGAAATTAAGAGAAGTCAGGAACCTCTTCCGAACCAAAGCTAAAAAGGAAGTCGGAGCTTGGTCCACATCGAGAAAAACGTTCGTAATGAACGGATCTCCGATGGTCGAGCCTGCCAAGGACACGGAACCCAGCACCACCTACCCGAGCCAAGGTACTCAACCTTTGGAAAGGGTCACAATACAAAACCGCATTCAAGGCTGTTAAATACAACGTGGGTGTGTAATAACGTTATTATGAAATGATGAGAGAACAATATGGAATAATTAATGGGATAAACAACAATAAATATCAATAGAAAGAATAATTCACCAGAATATTTAATGGGGTGGGTGATTCCCTCTCTCTGACAATGATACAAATCAACCAAATGTGAGAATATCAAAAGTGTTCTCGTATCTGATGTAAGAAGCGCCTTCAATCGACAACAAATTGAATCTCTTATAAAGACAATATTTTCGTTCCTTCGGCCTCAACTTTTCTAAAAAGTGCTTATCATATATCATACTACATGCCCCTTCTCTCTCTCTCTCTCTCTCTCTCTCTCTCTCTCTCTCTCTCTCTCTCTCTCTCTCTCTCTCTCTCTCTCTCTCTCTCTCTCCCGCTACTTATATGTAAGGGTGGGCATTCGGTATTCGGTTTATCAATTGTGTATACCAAATACCGCACTAAAATATTTTGGTACGGTTCGATATTTCTTATTTTGGTTCGGTACGATTTCGGTACGGTTTCGGTTTAAACCAAATCTTCACTATCTCCCCCACTCCATTAACTAATGTAATCCATGTTAGAAAAATTTAAGGCAGTGACTCATTTTTTCCCTAGTTGATTGATATGTAGGTGGTATATGCTGAGAACCTTTCCATGATCTCTATCATATGCTTTAGAACTTTTCACAGTCAGACAACATCTGTCAAGATAGTCCTTATATCACTGGTAAACTGATTTTGATAAGGCAATTCGAATTCGAGGACCCTTAATTGCTTCCAAAAATTTAGCAATGAATATATACTATGAAAGTTTTCTAACTTAATTTGAGTTCATTTCATATTGGCACATTCTGAGTTACATGCAATGTATTATTTTAAAGATGAAAGCTATCTATAATTGTGAGACTCACTTAGCGGAAAGGAGGATTGAACACAAAAAGTAATTACCTTAATAAAAAGAGCAACTTCTCAGCTGCACATTCTTCTTGCAAAGCATCAGTAGCTGCTGCAAAAAGAGCAATTTACTATTCTGCATGGCAGAACTAAAAGAAAGGCGTAAGAAGTCTGAAGAGAAGTTGAAATGAAACTATTTTTATCGATGATGAGGATACTACTGAGAGGACATTGTTTCCTCAATGTGTATTTGTTTCGCAAAAATGATGTTATTGTCGTCCTGCGACGCTGATTTACATATGCTTTCTTGATTCCCCTTCCCCTCTCTCAAGCTTCTATATCTTCTTTAGTGCTATGGACTGTTGGAGAAGAATTAATGTCCACTTCTCAATGTAAGAGCTTTGTTCTTGTTCGTAGAAGAACGATCTTAAATAACTTGTGAGTGGAGGCCATGAGTTTGTATTCCCAGTTATTTACTTGAATAAAGCCATTTATGGATCCATTCAAGCAGGGAGGCTCACTCATACAAGCAGCTTGGAAGTTGGTAGAGCCACAGAAATTTGATGAAGACTACAAATAGAGGTGAAAGTGGATTTCTTGCTAAGAGTTGGTGAGAATTATAAAAAGAAAATTGAGAACTCAAGATATGAAGTGTTGTTTGAGCGATCAACAAACAAGTACTCATTTGCTCATTTGCTGAAGCAACAAAAGCACAACAGTAAGATGAATACAGTCTTTCTCCATTACACTAAACTATTTCGGTATACCAAAATACCGAAATATCAAAAATCCAATACCGTATACCGAACCGAATTACCGAAATATTTGTACCGAAATAAATCGAAATACCAAATTAACTCGGTTCGGTTCGGTTCGGAATTTTAATTTTTTGGATTTTATGCCCACCCCTACTTGGAACACTTCCCTTACCTAACTGAAGGTACACCAATTCAGAGAATATTCGATGGAATATTCCTTTAAAATATCTTACCACTAAATCAACTGTTTGGATTGACTCGAGCGTTCGACCTCGATCATACCTACTCGTCTTGCCAATATTTCCGCTTCTAGATACGACCTCGACCTAATTGGTTCTCGATCGTCATTTCTTAGGTGAGATCCTTTTGATCATATTTTGACACATACTGTTAGTCCCTTCGCCTATCGGGGTTGTCTTTGGGCGAGCTCGATGGGCGGACTTTGCAAGTTTGCAATTTGAGAAATCTAAGCATTTTGGGCCGAGGAGTGCTCCCTTTATGATAAGTGGACGACATGCCGCTTCAGGGGCCATATCTAACCGTTACCTCAGTTTGAAATGATGTCATTCCATCATGCGTCATTATGGCGTACGTTCCCAATATGTTACGTCGTTTCCCGCGTCTCTTCCATTTTGAAATTAATGCGATGGCGTTTGGCTTTCTTGGTCAGGGTGCCAGTAGCCTTATAAATAGGGATGGGAGCTTCTCACTTGAGTTTCTACATTTCTTAAGCGTGTAAAAACTCAAGAGTCATTCTCTTCTTCTTCGACTTTCTTGCATCTTCATCTTTCTTCCCTCAGCGTTTTCTGCCATTGTCATACCTTTCCCCTTTGCGCCTTTTTCTTGCGCACGTAACCCTAAAAGATGGCTAGTGCTTTCTCTAACCCACATGGAGCCTCTGATCTTGTCGCATTGGATGCAAATATGCCTTCTCATGAAGAAGGAGTAGCCATTGCAGAATATGAAAATTTCCCCACTGTGGATGAGATAATTCCACGTTTGGGGAAGGCCAGGTCAGATTTCAAGAATCTGCCCGACGATGATCATGAACCCGTTATTTCTGAGATGGGTGTTGCGACGCTCATTGCATTTAGGACTAAATGGCGGATCCCAAACCACGTTGAACTCATCCCTAATGGTAACAACGTCGTGCAGGTGCATCACCCAGGGTACTGTGCATTCTATGCGTACCCATTTGTCAAAGGTTACACGCTTCCTATTCCTTCCTTGGTGGAGGATTACTGTCTTATCACAGTGTGTGCCCGGCTTAACTCTCCCCGTATATATACAAGCTTCTCCTCATGGTTATCAAGTATGCGGATCTGGCCAACCGTGGGGTTTCTCTCCGTCATCTGCTTCACCTCTTCGTCCCAAGTTTTCACAGAGGCACGATGATACATCTTCTCCACCATGGGACTAAGGGCTTGGTGGTGAAGATGGATGACAAGACTAATCGCCACTTTTGGGCTAACTTCTTCTACGTGAGGAAGGAGCACGTGGCGTCCAACCCCACGGGTTTCCCGAGGCGTGGAACTATGCTCGTAAGTTTTTCCCTTTAATGGTTGTTCGCTTGTTTTATTTTTGATGATCCGATCATTCTCCCTCATTTCTTCTCTTTCATACTGTAGTCGAGAAGGAGCCTTCGTTTGTTGCCGACATTTGCAATTGGGTGAGCCAGCTTTTTCCTCACATGGTGGGGATTCGTGAGTGGTCGCCGTTCAATGAGAGGTTTGGACGCAAACCTTCGACCGGTGAGTCGTTCCGTTTTCTCCTTAGTAATTTCGTCCTTTGTTCTGTTCTTTATTCCTTTCTGTTCTTTTTTTTGCTTAAGTCTGTTTTGTTGGTAGGTCGGAGGGCTTCGAGGAGGGAGAGGGCTCCGATTCCGTCTTTCCGCCAGTTGAGTACTCCGATTGAGCGTATCTTGACCGTGGCTGCAAGCGATCCTATTCAGGCAGTTGTTACTCCGCATACTTCGGCCTCGCATGGACCTATCCGCCAAGCTGTTGCTTCCCCAGTGGAGGTTCCTACTTCCACAGTGTTTCATTTGGTGGATGAGTCGTCGCAGGGCGAGGATGAAGAGGCTCCATTGAAAAGGCGAAGGATAGGGGTCGAAGATGGAGGAGCCAAGGATGCGGAACCTGCGAGGGGTGAATCTGAGTTAGCTCCGGCCGAACCTGGGGATGGTACGGGTTTAGGATAAGAGACTGTGCATCCCTCGAATATGGATATGGTCTTTACGGAAGGAGAACAACGACAAGAGGCAGTTGTGGTCATTCCGGGGAGTGATCCATCAATGTTAGAGCGAGTCGACATTACTTCTTCGGCTGGGGAGAGGGCGAAAGGAGTGGTCGTGGAAGATGATGAATCCGGCTCCGACGTCGATCCTGAAGAGGTGAGAATATTCGACAAGGGGTATACCCGGGTCGAGGTAAGAATAGATGGATCTTCTCGCTCGATCGTAATCCCTTTGGAATGCGATTTGTTGGAGGATACTGTGAGCATGGTTCCTTCCTTTGCCCCTTTTTGCTCTGTCACCGAGAATAGGAATCTTCGGGCGCTCAGGGACGCCGACCTGTCACTGGGCATATCTGGGATGTCTTTGAGGGTGAGCTTCCTTGCTATTACTTCGTTTCACATTTTCTTCTTCTTTCTGTCTTTACTAATTTTTAACTTTTTCCTTTTTCCCCTTTTTTCTGTAGACTTTCATTTTGGAGATCGAGAGCACCCGTCGGGAGGAAATACGGACTGCTATTTTCCAGAAAAATGGTTTCGAAGTACCGCTAGTATCGTGACAAGTACCGCGAGATGCATGTGCGGCTCAGAGCAGGCGATAATTTCCAATCCCTTAGAAATGAGTTGGACCGGAAGGACACGGATCTGGTGTGATCTATTGGCAGATATAGTGAGCTTGCGGAGTTGCTTAGGGCCAAGGAATAAGAGCTCGAGGTGAGCAAGGGGGTCGTAGCTGAGTGTATCGACCTTCAGGCAAAAGTGGTGGCCCTGCGGGCAGATCTTGAGCAAAGCGCAATTCGAGTTGTTGGCCTGAGTGTTGAGTTTTCGGAAAAGGTGATTTAGTTAGAGGGGACCGAGGAGGCCCGGGTAGCGGCTTTGGGGAGGTTCGCGGCGTTGGAGGATTCTATCCACGTCCTTGGGTCTGAGCATGCAACTGAGGCAGAAATAGTTGTGCTAAGGGACGCGCGGCTTGACGAGCGAATTGGCGGGCTCGAGGGAGATGTTTCGAGCCTAAGTGATCAAGTTGTAGCTCTCGAGGCCGAGAAGGACCGGTTGTTGGCCCAACATTCCTCGCCATTTATACAAGATATGTATCCACGCTGAGGCTCAGTGGGACATATATAGGAACTTGATGTTGGCGGGCCAGGTTCTTGAATTCGTCTTCAAAGATGTTCGTGTTAAGGCATGCGATGCCCCGCTTGCCTGTGGTTATGACCCCTCCGCACCGTGGACCGGTGAAGATGAGGAGGACGTGGATGGGCTTGTATCTGATGATGATGGGTATGTTGAAGGTGCGGAGGTGGAGATGGTGTTGCTGGGCCCAGTGACGACGGTAGTGATGATGATGGAAATGGTGTTGTTGGGCCGGGTGATGAAAGTGGCGATGGCGCAGATGGTGTAGTGTGATGCTTTTTACTTAGTCGTTGTCACAATGTTTTTTTTTTGCTTTCTCTTTTTGTGGAGGCATATTTTTGGCCCTTTGCAAGAGGTTTTATTTTCTTTGGGATGGAATGAATTTTTGTTGTATGTTCTTGGCCCTTTTTGCTTTTCTTCGAATTTTTCGTAAGAGTCTCTGACTCTCGATTGGTTCAAACGAGGTCGAACGTCAATTAATTCAAACGAGGTCAAATGTTTATTAATTCGAACGAGGTCGAATATTAGTTAATTCGAGCGAGGTTGAATGTTTGACTGAGTAATTCGACGAGGTCGAATGTTAATTAAATTCATATGAGGTCGAATGTTTGTTAATCCGAACGATGTCGAATATTAATTAATTCGAACGAGGTCGAATATTAATTAATTCGAACGAGGTTGAATGTTTGTTAATTTGAACGAGGTCAAATAGTAGTCAATTCGAGCAAGGTCGAATGTTTGACTGAGTAATTCGACAAGGTCGAATGTTAATTAATTCGAACGAGATCTAATGTTTGTTAATTCGAATGAGGTAGAATATAAATTAATTCGGACGAGGTCGAATATTAATTAATTCGAACAAGGTCGAATATTTATTAATTCGCACGAGGTCAAATTTATGTTGATTCGAACGGTCGAGTATTAGTCAATTCGAGCAGGGTCGAATGTTTATTAATTCAAACGAGGTCGAATATTTTTTTATTAGAATGAGGTCGAATATTAGTCAACTCGAGCGAGGTCGAATGTTTGACTGAGTATTTCGACAATGTTAATTAATTCGAACGTGGTCGAATGTTTGTTGATTCGAACGAGGTCGAATATTAGTCAATTCGAGCGAGGTCGAATGTTTTGCTGAGTAATTCGACGAGGTCGAATGTGAGTCTATTCTAGGGAGGTAGAATGTGTAGAATGAGAAGTCAAAGGAGAAACTCACGTACTTGTGTACTTTTGCTTTGTATATACGTTCGTTGGAGAGTTTTACATGTTTCTACTTAGTTCGTACATACATTTGAGAAATCCCAGTCTATCTAGTCCCTTCATCGGTCGGCCTGGAGAAGTAGTTGATAAGTCGGGCGAGGAACTTATACTTAACTTTGAGATGCCCTCTCCATCGCCTCGTTAAAAACCTTCCCGAGAAAACCCAATTGGGACAAAACTCGGGTGAGGGAAAAAGAGTACGACTTAGAAGACGTCTATCCTTAGAAGTTGAAGTATTTGAAGTGGGCGATGTTCTAATTACTTGGCAGTAGTTTCCCCTCCATTGTTTCTAGTTGGAACACAAATTTGCTTGCTGACACCGTGATTTTGTATGGGCCGTCCCAATTGGTTCCCAATTTGCCTTCTCGTGGGCCTTTGTTCGTTTGTGCTTGTCCTCGAGTACATAGTCCCAACTTTGCGTGGCCTAACTTTGGCTTTTTTGTTGTATACCGCTCTGCTCTCTGTTTTTGAGCTCTCACTTTTACGTAAGCCATGTTTCTCCGCTCATTGGTCTCGTCGACGTCTTGCCTTCTGCTTTCATCGTCACTTGGCCAGCTCTCGTTAGAGTATCTTAACTTTGGTTCACTGACCTCGACCGGTATTACTGCATTAGTCCCATAGACTAGCAAATGTGGTGTTTCTCCTGTGCTTATTTTCGGCATGATGCGGTATGCCCACAGCACTTCTGGCAATAATTTCGGCCACAGTCCCTTGGTGTTCCCTAGATTCTTTTTCATTATGTTTAATATTGTTTTGTTGGAGGAATCCGCCTGGTCGTTGCCTACTGGGTGATGTGGAGTGGAGAGTATTTTCTTGACGTGCCATTTTCCGAAGGACTCATCGGTTTTTTTCACAGTGAGTTGAGGTCCGTTGTCGCAACTAATTTCTTTGGGGATGCCGAAGCGAACATATGATGTTTCTCCATATGAACGTGATAACCTCTTGCTCGCATATTTGGGAGAATGCACCTGCTTCTACCCACTTGGGAAAACAGTCAGTTAAAACTAAGAGAAATCGTGCATTACCTCGTTCTGTTGGAGGAGTTCGACGATATCCATTATCCATTTGGTGACAGGTCAGGGTTAGGTGACTAAGTGGCGGTGTTCGTCTGCTTGGTGAATCATGGCGGCATATTTTTGGGCATTGCTCACACTTTCTAATGAATTCGGCGGCATCTTTTTTCGTGGTTGGCCAGTAGTGACCCGCTCGTATGAGGCATCTAACGAGGGCTCGATTGCCGGTGTGAGATCCGCAGTGGACTTCGTGCACTTCTTCGAGAACGCGTCTCGTTTGGTTTGGTCCTAGGCATTTTTCCAGGGAACCACCACACTTTTCTTTGTATAAGTCACTGTCGATGATGTTGTACTTGGCCGCCTGCATTCGAAGCTTCTTGGCTTTTTTTTTGTCGGATGGGAGCACTCCGTCCTGCAAATATGATATAATATGATTGCGCCAGTCCCAAGTCATGTTTATATATCGTACCTCGACTTGGTCTATTGACGAATGGAGGAGACTGACCACGTTTTCTTTTCTATTTATGTTCTTGGCAGTCGCTGCTAGCTTGGCGAGGCCGTCTGCCTTGATGTTCTGCGCCCGAGGTAGCTGGTCGAGTTAGCATTCGTCAAACTCGAGCAGTAGCTTGCAAATCTCGACCTGATATTTTTACAGCCTTTGTTCTTTGATTTGGAAGGTCCCTGTGACTTGATTGGTGACGAGTTGTGAGTCGCATCGGAGGATGACCCATCGTGCTCCATATTTGAGAGCTAATTCTGGTCCTGCAATTACGGCCTCATACTTGGCCTCATTGTTAGTCTTATCGGGACACCGTATGGACTGGCGGATGACTTCGCCCGTTGGGACCTCGAGTACAAGTCCCAGTCCAGATCCTAACGCATTGGAGTCACCATCGGTGTATAGAACCCATAGGTCGGGTAACTTAGGGGAAGTACGGGAGGCTTCCCGTTCGACCTCGGGAATTAATTTAGCGTTGAAGTCGGCTACGAAGTCAGCGGGTACTTGCGACTTTATCGATGTTCGCGGCTGATATACTATATCGTGCTCGCTCAACTCGATGGCCCGCTTAGCCAACCTACCCGACAGCTCGAATTCATGTAGGATGCTTCTTAGGGGAAAGGTCGTGACCATTGAGATGGGATGGCATTGGAAGTAAGTTCTAAGCTTTCGTGAAGCTACGACTAACACCAGGGCCAGCTTTTGAGGTGAGGATACCTCGTTTCGGCGTCGACCAAAGTTTTGCTGCTGTAGTAGATTGTCGTGGACCGAGACTGCACTAACTGCCATGTCGGGTACGGCCAGGTAGATTAGGAGACACTCGTCGGTTTCTGCCTTGGGTAGCAGCGAGGGCGAGGACAGGTAGACCTCTAATTCTTCTGAGGCGTCAGCACACTCAGAGTTCCATTGATATAAGTTGTAGGGGATGGCTTCCGCCGCGTGTATCCATGGTCGGCCTATGATTGCATTATACGCCGTATTCCGGTCCATGATCTGGAACATGGTCTCCAATGTGATGTCGCCGACCAGGACGGGCAGTGTGACTTCTCCAGTCATTCGTTCAAATGCATTGTTAAAGCCCGTTAGCGTGGCGCAACGGGGCACTATCTTATCCTCGAGCTTCGTTTGGGTGATAGCTCGAGGATGGATGATGCACGCGCCGCTCCCATTGTCGAACATAATACATTTCATATAAGTATCTAAGATAAATAAAGTAATGACAAGGGTGTCGTAATGAGGAAAGACCAAACCGTAGGTATCTGACTTATCGAAGATGATACTTTCTTCGAGTTCGTTGTACCGTTCGTGGATAATAGATCGTTTGAGTTATGTATGTGATGAAATTTACATTGTTGATGGATGTGTCATTGCCTCTTCCGACGATCATTGAATGGTTCGAGCTGGGGAAGGTGGTTTGGGCGGTCCTTACTGTTGTTCTCTCCCTCGGGCGAAGTTGCCCCTCCCACGATCGCTCATCAGCTCTTTTAAGTGTCCTTGATGGAGCATGTTCACTACTTCTTGCCTCAAGGCTATACACTCTTCGGTCTTATGGTTTCGTTCCTGATAGAATTCATAGAGAGCATTTGACTTTCTGGTATTTGGGTCAGACTTCATTTTTTGCGGCCATTTCACCTTGGGGCCGAGCTTCTCTAGGGTGTAGACTATTTCTGAAGGAGAAACACAAAAATTATGAGCAGATAACAATGGAGGCATACCTCTTTCATTCCGGTGAGTCCCTGTTTGTGGCCTAGATGGGCTACCGCCATGGAGGGGTGGTGGTAGGACGGTCATTCTGATGTATGGTTGGTGCCTTTCACGTTTTAGGCGTGGACCTGTATGATCCCTTCGACCGTCATTTCGATGGTCTTTCCTCGACTCCATCTGGACCGATTCCAACCACTGGGTTGGTCCGTTAAGGTCGTCCTCATCTACTCTCACCTCGGCGCAGTAAGCATTGTGTATTTCCTCCCAGGTGGTAGGGGTATTTCATGATCCTGCTCAACAGTTTTCTAGTCGCCCTCAACCCGAACCTGTTTAGCCTGTTCTGGAAAGCTGCTACCTACATTCCCTCCAACACGTTTAGGGGACTCATTTTTACTCTGTTGAAATGGGAGAGGAAGTCCATGAGTCCTTCACCAGGCGACTATTTAATGGCAAATATGGCATTCACCTGGGCTTCTGCTTTCTTGGCCCCAGCATGGGCGGTAACGAACTTATCGTCCATATCCTCGAACGTCTTTATGGAACGAGCTGATAATTGTGAGTACCATGTACGGGCTCCCCCGATCAGGATTTCGCCGAACTTCTTCAGCAGTACTAAAGGCACTTATTCTTTAAATAGGTTGTTGCCTTTCACGGCATGTGACATAATGAATGGTGTGGTCTTCAAGGTCCATTGTGCCGTCATATATTTTCAAATATGGTGTCATTTTGAAGGTTTTAGGTATGGCATATGGTGTCGCGTCATCGTTGTATGGCTGTTCTACGAACCGACTGACATCCTATTTTGGCAGGAGTTTTGGAGCACCTGGTATCTTATCAACCCTCTCTTAGTGCTCCCTCATTTGGTCGCGGGGTGCTTTATTTTCGTTCTCCATCTCTTCCATTTTCCTCAGAATACCACTGAGGGCGTCGTTACCTGCATCATCAACAGTGTGAGTGATACCTGTTGGGGGAGAGACGTGTTGCTCCTTGATAGTCATTGTCATGTCGACTCGTGCAATGTCCCTACTCGCCCCTTGAGCGGGTTTGTCGAGTATATTGTTTAGAGTACTTGTCAGCCACGCCTCCAATAATTTTTTTACTGCCGGCGGTGCTTCCTCCGTCGCGGACACAGAGACTCCCCTTCCCATGAGGAGCGGTAACGCTCCCATGAGGGGGGTGAGTCACTCCGCCTGGGTGAGGCACTTGGCGTTATACTCTCCTCGTCATTTTTGCTAACCTCGTTGATGATGCTTAGGAGGTTAACAGTGACGCCTGCTACTGCTTTCAATATTTCCTCTCCATTTTCAGCCATTAGTTCGTGCAGGCAAGGAAAAAAGAGAGTTTTGTCGTTATTTTTTTTTTATCTAGAAGAAACTAAAATTTTAACTAGAAAATTCCCATAGACGGCGCCAAATTGTTTGAACAAAGTTTCGAGTTTTTTCTTAAACTAATTAAATGATAGGATAATGAGTAAATCCTAGTGTAATATAATAAATCCTAGATCTGAAAATAAGAGAAGTCAGAAATACGAAACTGCATTCAAGGATGTTAAATACAACGTGGGTTGATAATAACGTTATTATGAAATGATGAGAGAACAATATGGAACAATTAATAGGATAAACGACAATAAATATCAATAGAGAGAATGATTCACCTGAATATTTAATGGGGTGGGTGATTCTCTCTCTCTCTAACAATGATACAAATCAACCAAATGTGGGAACATCAAAAGTGTTCTCGTATCTGATGTAAGAAGCGTCTTCAATCGACAACAAATCGAATCTCTTATAAAGACAATGTTTTCGTTCCTTCAGCCTCAGCTTTTCTAAAAAGTGCTTATCATATATCATATTACATTGTCCCTTCTCTCTCTCTCCTGCTACTTATATGGGACACTTCCCTTTCCTAACTGAAGGTACACCAATTCAGAGAATATTCGGTGGAATATTCCTTTAAAATATCTTACCTCTAAATCAGTTATTCGGATTGATTCGAGTGTTCGACCTCGACTCGCCTTGCCAATATATTCACTTCTAGACACGAACTCGACCTAATCGATCCTCGATCGTCATTTCTTAGACGAGATCATTTTGATTAGATTTGACCCATATAATTACGAGGGAGGATTAAGTAAGGGAAAGGACGAGAGAATTGAGTCTGCACATATTATTTTGAGACTACCACTGGCATTAAAAGAATATATAAATTTTTTTTTGTGATAATTGAACCAATATCTCTTATTTGAGACCGACATTGTACGACTAGAATATAAGCTTTGGTCGTTGCTCGTGTAATATAAGCCAAGTTCTTCGCACCTCACGAGAATTAAAATTTTAAGTAACTCAACTTAAGAGCTAAGAGGTCATTTTGAAATGAAAATTTTTCAAATCACTAATTTCACAATTATGAATAATAAACCTTTTCAAATTTAAAGTGGCAATGAAAGTATATAGAAGTTTTATACTATTAATGCATAAAAGGTAAACCCTATTTGGAAAATGATAGTTCATTTTTACGACCTACCGATTTTCCAAGGAGCCATCTAATTATAGACTCTCGCGTTCATTTATAGAATGTTTGGCCAAATTTTTCTTTTTTTTTTGTTTGGTCAAAGTGTATTTTTTTAAAATTGAGGTGTTTGGTCAAGTTTTTAGAAGGAAAAATTTGCTTTTGAGAAAAAGCAGAAGCAGATTTTGAGAAGCAGAAAAATATAACGTCTCTTCAAAAGTACCTTTTTGAGAAACACTTTTGAGAAAAATACACTTAGAAGCAGTTTTCAAAAGTTTGACCAAACATTAATTACTGCTCAAAAGTATTTTTCAAATTAATTAGCCAAACACAGATCGATTCTCACCAAATGTACTTTTTTAAAAAGTACTTAAAAAAATACTTTTCAAAATAAACAGATTTTAAAAACTTGGTCAAACACACTATTAGACTAAAAGGTGAACCTCTGGCATAGACGAGATATTTGTATTATTTTGGGTTTTTCGGTTCTTGAAAAAAAAAATACTAATGAGAATAATAATTCTTCATCAGGAAGATACACTTTAAAAGAAAACAAAAGCAAAAGTAAAAGGTTCTGTGAAAAGGATTCAAGATACAGCCAATAACATTCGACCCCATTACCAAAATCAAATCATAGATAGTGATAACTATGACTTCATTTTCAATCAAATGGGATCATTTTACATATAATTGTCGCATATTGTATTAAATCTCCTAAGTCCTATCAATGAGATAAAAAACAAGACAAAATAGATGTTCTGTCACCTTTTGATGACTTCAAGACACGTATTGAGGCATCTTAATTATGCATGAAAACTAACAAACAGATAGCATAGTGATTTCATGTGGTTTATATTAAATATTCAAAAAATAAGCTACAACTCACTACTTCTGGCAATAATGTTTAAACCCGTGACTAAAAAATCCAAAATCTTGTTTATTTTATTTAAATTGTATTACAAGAGCTAATAAATGGTGAAAATACAAGTTAAAAGGATCATTTTATTTTACACATCCGCCGATAACCCCAGCAATAGGAACTAGATTGATAATAGAGTCAATATTTGCGGTTATTTTCTTGGAATTCATATATAGAACTGGCCATGAGCCACGATCTATCAATTTCACAAAATATACTTCTAGAAATATGAAGAAAACAAAAGTGAGTACCTATATTCATATACTCACCCTTAGGGATGGATTTTTATTTTATTGACTTTGCTAATGGTGGAAACCCTAAACAGGGAGGAGGAAAGAAAACCACACGTTCACTCTAAAAGAATTATAGTAGATTGGACTAATTCTATATATAGCAAGTTGCAAGAATGAGTTGGATTAACGCGGAAATCAATAAAACCAAAAGTTCCGAATTTTTTTTACAATAAAAACAAATGAATGCATTGGCTGGGACTTTTGTGCCCTAATGAGATACTTCTGTAGAGTTTTTGGACTTTGAGTAGCTTAATGAAAGAAATATCAAAGATTTTTGTAAGATTGTAAGGAATACTTTGACATGACAAGCAAACGAGGCATAAGAGTTAAAGATACTCAATCTACCGACTCCTTTGAGAATGGGGTTTGTCAGCTTCAAATTCTAGCGGAAGCAAAAAAGTTAGGTGATTTCTTTTTATTTATTCGAATTTTAATAGATGAAATCACTCGATATGGGAAGTAGCAGCGGTACCCAATAAAATTAGTCGAGGTGCGACACTGTTTACTAAAAACAAGCGGCATTCTACACTGTGATGGACTCATAAACTCGGAAGAAAAATGCAAGAAAACCAACCTGATATTCGAAGATACAACCTTAAAACTATTTTCGAAACATGTTGCATTCTAGCCAGTGACTGTATATTCGAACCAACAACCTACTAACTATATTTTATTTTTCTATTATATAGAAGAGAGAAGAGGAGGTTGACCGAGGGCATAATGGTCATTTCAAATATATTAGTGCATTGTTTGTTTGTATACTAACTCAAAGGTTTGATTGTGAGTTCTTAATAAAAGGAAAAACCAAAACTAACGTGACCAAAAACTATTAAATTCTTTGGGCGAACTCCATTTTTCATTCAACCTTCACTATCTTCATTAAATGCATTACTAGATTGTTATTATAATTTTTTCAATAAGTATTTTCAACTAGAAAAATTATCTTTTTGATAATTTTATAATTCAAATGTTCACCTAATTAAAAATACTAAGGTCATATACATTTATACATGACAATTCTTTTATCTCCTTAAGAAACATTATTTTATTTATTAACTATTCCAGGTAAAGAAGATTTCATTAAGAAGTAGTTCTAATGTATGTTGATTTACATTCAAATGTTATAATACCATTATCAATTGATATCATTTTATATAAAGTACTCATTAAATTATGATTTTAATTGGAATACTTTATAAAATTCGAAAAAAAATATTTAAGAATAAATTATAGTTTCAAGTCCCCTTTTTTATTATAGAATATTAAAAAAACAAAATTCAAAATTGTACTCTCTACAATATGAATTGAGAATATCTGAAGTAAAAATTAAGACAATTATAATTTGTGGAAAATTTTTCTTTTAAAAATTATTATATATTAGGAAGTATGAGAAGTATCGCCATACAGGATTATACTTTTCCCTCTATGATCGAAGTTAGTTGAGTACATACTCTATTCAATAAGAATTCAAGATATATAAATTTCAAAATACATAAATATGCAATTAATTATTTGTACAAAATCTCAACAAATACTACTATTGTGATGAAAATTGAATTATACCCTAAATAGTATCTCAATCATATCAAATGAAACTAAAAAAAATTGTAATATTTCAATTTAAGGTCAATTTAATTAGTAAAAATCACGATTATTATTTCAAAGGACCAAAAATACCTTTTCATCAACTATTTGAGAATAATATTAATATGTTATATTATTCAAATTTTGATTAGTATAACAAGAAAAAAGTAATACATTAACACAACTAAAAATACTAAAAGAATAAAACTATATATCATTCAATTTAAACAATCAGAAAAACACATGACGACTTATTTTTCAACTGACTTTTTAATTATTATTTTATAGTACTTAATTTAAGGCTTACTGGTGCAAAAACTTTTTAAAATAAAAAAGCGCAGACCCTATGTAAAAATAATTTAAATTCTACTTGAATTATTATCTATTCATTGTATAATAACTTATAATATGCAAGCTTAGAACTATTTTTGAATAGCCTTCGCTGGCTAATGTAGAAGTTTTTCTTATGTTATAGAATTCAACTAACTTATATAGAAACATTTGTTTTTACCTTATTTGCACAATGAACTCCCTTTGGACAATGTAGCTCTATCCGGACTATAACTCGGTTTCACTAGACCAAGAAGGAAATAAAATATGGATAGAAATTCTTCCAGGATTGAAGATTGTTACCTCCATTGGTGAAATTATTCCTTATGGGCTCGTTTGGTACGAAGGATAAGGAATAACTAATTCCGGAACTAAACTTAAGAAGAGTTTATTTTTTTTATCCCCGTAAAAAAGTAGAATAACTAATCCCGGAATAACTGTTTCCCAACCAAAAGACACCTAAGAGAAGGGGAGTGAAATTGCCGAAATTTTTAATATGGTAAAACCGTCCAAAATTTAAAAGGTGAGATGTTTATATAATCAACGGCCGGTCACAATAAGGTAAAGCCTATTTGACCGTCAAAATTGTGGACCAAAATGTGCTAAACAATATATTGCCTTACTCGTCAGCCATTAAATGGGTAACCATTTTGTTAATGGAGAAGAGTAAAGAAGCATTTTAATTCATCTTCAAGGATTCTTGGATTGTTTGTGACAAGAAATAGTTTGATAAAGTTTACTTTTCATTCTGTTGTTTCTTTCCCTCCAATCACTCCACATTGACCACACTTCGGCCGTTCTACGTGGGAAAAAGAGATAAACTGCTTCCAAATCCAGGTCAACCTCGAATTTGCATTGGTGGCTCAGTAAAGTGATGAATGTTTTTGGAAGATCTTACTGGAAAGAGAAATAAACAAGAAAATATAGGAAGGCCAGAAGAACACAACGAATTTTGTATGGTGCATCTATTTTGACCCAAAATTTTACAAAATTTCAAAGGCCATTTCTGTTTTCCTTTACTAATTACTAAATAAGGAATAACCAATCCGGGATTAAATTTGAGATGAGTTTACCCCATGTTAGGTTGGGATAAAATCATGGTATAACTAATCCCAGGATTAGTTATCCCGAGATTGTAGTGTTTTTTTATCCCTTTAAGAGGGCAGGATAACTAATCCTAGAATAATTAGTCATCGCATAACTTATTTCCAAATCAAACGACCACTACCCCTAATGGACTGAATTTGCTTTAGAGAAACTGTGGCAAACAAAAACAATGGTCACTGCAAAAGTAATTTCATTTACTTAATCAGCTATCATGGAAAAGCAATAATTTCAAGTTTGATTTCAAAGAGACGGTCAATCTACTCAGCTTGTGGAGTGTATTCTAGCATTCCAACTAGCCAAATCAAACTTTTAAGATAAGAAAAGATTCAGCAGAAACACGACAAAAGCAAAACTCATGGCAGCTTGTTGGTTGCAAATGTCGAACCAAGATTTATTCTTACTGTTCAAGCCTTACAGTTGATTATACATGAGAAGAAACGCATTAAAAACATTTAAGTATTCAATTCCAACTAGATCCATGCTCAAGGTTCTCCACCAAGCTCCACTCTTAGGTTGTCATATGGATAGACCTTTGGTGTCTGCTCATACCAAAAGATAAAAGAATTAAAACAATGTCGGCTGATAAAAATGAAAATGACGGGAAAAAACAAAAGCCAGAGTTGTATGATGATCAAAGAAAGAGGCAAACAGAAAGAGCCGACTAGATATTAAAGTAAAGGCAACATGGAACAATCTGTAATCCCTAGCGTATTTTGTATTTAAGAATGGGATCAATCTCGAAGTAATGATTGTGGTAAAAGCCAGCATTATTTACTGAAAGCCAGCTCTTAATTGCACCATGCAAGGAGGCAGAATGGCACCCTTAAGGCCTTAAAAAGGTTGGGGTGATCCAATGACTTCACCGCTCAGAGCACCATCTCAACACCCCCCCCCCCCCCCCCCCAAAAAAAAAAGATGATTTGAAAATTTAAAAAAATATGATAAACACACACTCAATTATGTACATCCCAGACCCTACTTGTGGGATTACACTGGGTTTGATGTTGTTGTAGTACACTCAACTATGTTACAGACAAGCAGTAAGATGTAACCTTTGGAAGCATCTAGACAATCTCAAACATGTTCTAGACTTCTAGTACAACTTTTGGAACTATAATCACATTAACTAGTAAGTGTAGAGTCAAACCATCAGCTGCTGTAAATAAAATCCTAGAGCATTCCGAATTGTTGATAAAATTAAGGATTCAAGAGAGAAACTCTATTTCACATCCTTCGCTCTGAAATACTGACTTCTGAAACCACTTTCAGCACTTGAATGGAAAGTGAATGTTCAGCCAGTGAATCGTCCGACACAAAATAACAGAATCCAAAATTTCTGCTACACCATACTATACTTGATTCTAAATGCTTTCATCTTTATCTTTTAAAGCAGAACTTTTTCCCATCTTGTAATCGAGCCTTAAACTCCAACTAGTACCAGATAACATATCAAACACTTTTACATCATCGCGACATTTCCATAGATCAGCAATGACAATAGTTCTATTTAGTCATACTAACAGCACAAAGCAAAGTAGTAACTACACTAAGCCAACAGTCAACACTTACAACTTTAGGCAACAACCATCCAACAATGAGGACAATAATCAGTAAAAAGAATACAACAAAGAAAAAATCACTTGAATACTTTATAGCAACACCAACTTGGCATGCTTAAAATGAAATTATCATTTATTAGCACTTCATCACGAAAAATAATGCAAATTTAGTTAATTAAGACATTGGATTTCTTCAACAACCTATAATCTGACCGAGTAAAGAAAGACATTATCCGCACTGTTTTGCTTTAAAAGGCGTGGGTGTGAGGCAAGACGTCTCATCTAACATGGGGCGACGCGTAAGCCCCAGGTTGTATGGCGCATGGATTTGATTATAATATTTTATGATTTAATTAAAAAAATAACTAACAAAAAAAAATTAAGTTAAAATTGTAGAAAATTCAAAAAACAATTAGTAGGAAAATGTATATATCCATTTAAACATGTTAATATATGCACAAACATTACAAAAGAATGTTTTTTCTTACTTGAAAAGGTAAAAGACGTAAAGATGCATTACACCTATAACATGACTATGATGGAACATACATAAAGTTCTAATAATGATACTCTAGTTCAAGGTTGTGTGTTATTTGGGTCAAACCGAAAATCTGGACTGATCCGTGTTATTCAGATTGGTTCGGATCGGATTTCAACTCTTTGGATCGGATTCGGATTAAAGATTTAATTATTTTGGATATCGGATTGGATACGGTTTGGCTTAATTTAAATCCGAACCGATCCGAAATCCGAAATATAGGGTCTACACATAAAAGTGAGGGTGCCATCAGATAAATCTAGGTTTCATTTGTCTTATTTCTCTCATATTCTTTCACGAAGAGCACATTTCGACAGAAATGAAGGCTCTCAATGGGGTCTAATGCTAGTTGAGAAGCTTGCAACAATACTTGATGTTGATTTTCTTGTATAAAATAATAGGAGAAGTTGTTTAGAGTTTAGACAGTAAGAGCATCGAAGTATATTTCATTATTTGGCAGCAATTAGTAAGAAATTTGGACATGTTTCTCTGAGTTTTCTTGCTGAGAAACACAAGTGAGGTTAATCATGTCCTTATATTTTTGTTCTAGCTGGGTATGTGAGGGTTGAAACGGGTGTACTTTTGCCTGTTTCTCAATCCATGTGTGTTGTGATCATACATAGTTTCCTTATCATGAAAGATGTGAGTAATTGTATGGAATGTTGCGTATGACTCTTTAGTTATAGCTAGCTATATTTAATGTTTTTTATTTTAGCATCTTAATATATAAGGCTTAAAATCCGAACCGTAATCCGAAATATTTATCCGATCCAAATATCAAAATCCAATCCAAACCGAATTTAATTTGGTTCGGATTGCAATTTACCAAATCCGAAATCCGAAATTATAGTCCAAAATATGCCAAATCCGATCCAATCCAATCGATGAACAGGCTTACTCTAATTCCTAATATAATTCAAAAATAAAGATGGCAATAATATAAAGTTTATGTTTGAGACCTAAAACTAGAAAACAAATCACAAATACTCATTATAATACAAAAAGGACATTGTTTGAATAGAGTCTCCAAAACAATATCTAAACTAGAGTGGTACATAAAGAAATTCCAAGACCAAACACTTACTTGAAGAGAATATATAAATTAAAAAAAGAAAAAACTTGAAGAAACAAAGGAAGGAAGCTGGAAGCGTCGAAGAACAAAACTCTTGCTATGTAGCATGCACTTTCCAGACAAAGAGGTAAAGAGTATTTGTTACTCAATAAACGACAAAGAGAGGATTATAAGATTAGGATAAACAATTAGAAAAGGTCTTGAACTTTTGAGTTTTTTTAGTTTGACAATTTACTATGAGTTAAATTTTGAGCATCTAAGTATTAAACAGGGGATTTATTAAGTAATTTTTGCTCAAATTTGAAGAAGTTCTATGGGATTACGCCCAAATGAACGCCTAGAAAGTTGTTGACTTACGCCTAAGCAAATGCCCAAAAGGTTGGGACTTACGCCCCACGATATTTGCCTTGCCTTAGGATTTGCCCCAAAAACGTCTTTTAAAACACTGATTATCCATACTTTGGAAAATACAACAAAGATGGACTACCTGATCAAAGGAGAGTGGGAGAAAAAGAGAGAAGGAACACAAATTAAGATGAACACCAATGTTAATTTATTTCACTTCACTTGTGCACATTTTCTGACTTGAATTTCACTGAGCCAACATCTTAGCATGCAAAAGACACAGCCTTAGCCATAAGGATGCTCACATCTAAACAGTTAATCATCTGCACACCTCTTAGCAAAGCACGTTTCGCAATAAGGATTAAATAGATTCTTGCTTCAACTCAACTTACGTTATCTTTAAGAAATTATGCACCCACCAAGGAGGGAGAACAAAGTCAGGTGGAGATTTCAAACCACAAGTTACCCGTGCTTGAAGTGCAAGATGGAGGATAACTTTGACGAAGGCCAAATGGAGGAATGGATTAATTAAGAAAAAACTGTTAAGGTGGTGCATCACAAAATTGCAAATTCTAGCTCTACTAATCCTTGAAGCACTAGGCCGCAGATATTCTCCCCATCCCACTGCAGGTGTTACAACTGGAAGATTGATTATCGGTGCAAGGATACAATTAAGGAAGCCTAGTGAGCCGTAAAGCATTACAACTAGTGGTAGATAACTATAGGTGGTAAAACCTTGGGCAACCATCCTCTTCGCTAGTGGTTTAGCAGAAGGTGGATGTGCAACAGGAGTGTGTGAAAAAGTTGACAGCGGGTGACACAGACTGAGAGATCCAGGTGGATGCTTTGATGGAGTAGTTGGGACTTGTGACTAAGCATTTGTTAAGGTTGGTAAGGCAATGTACGTGGATAGTTTTACCGAGAACAAGAAATACTTCTCCTCTTGGTTTTCGATCCTAGCATGACATCATTCAGCCATAACATCTAAATATTTCAATATAAATTTTCCCAATTTCAAGGAGAGGATCACAAAATAAATTGTAATATAATCCACATGACGCTGGTCATTAAGCCACAGAATAAAGAAACTACAGCTGCAAAAGTGATTTTATACAACATTCATTCAACAATAAGCTCAACAAAACACCTTCAATTCCATCAACAGATTAAACAACATGCAAGTCCATCCATTTTAAACACACACAACAAAGTGGAACTCAATTTGGACAAAATAGTAGATTAATGTCAACAAAACATAACTAATTCACATTAATTTGGAAGAGTTGAATTAGAATTTTAAAAAAAAAAGACTTACAAATGGGATTGTGGAAGCTTTGTCATTCCAAACAGCTAACAGCCCAAGCCCCACGAAACAACTCAATCCACCAGACAACCAAGCCAAAGCCTCATACTGCCATTAAAAGCAGTTCAAGAATCTTAAGATATCATGTTATGTAATTAGTTTGACTAACAAAAAAGGAGAACTTAAAAATGTAAACTGTAGAAACAATGAAGATGGTGATTCAAATACAAATACTAAGTCAAAAGAACTAACCTTTCCAACAGATATAAAGTCTTCAAATTCACATATAAAATATTCAAGTTTCATACTATAATTAATTTGCCTAACAAAAAATTAAAATTAAAAATGGTAAAACATAAAGTAGCTCAAAGGCACATAAACCAAAACTTCAACTGTTCCAATAGACACAAATTTCACATCTTAAATCTTCAAGCTTCAGATTATAATTAATAAGACAGTAGATGGGAATACAAATATTAATCTTAAATTTATCTGAGCATTCCAACAGCATCAGAAATAAAAATTTAAACATCACATTACAATTAAATTGACAAGTAAAAACTGAAAATTGTAAACGACAACAAATGAAGAAATGGGAATTCAAAATAAATCTTAAATTAGAAAAAGAAAACTAACCTTTCCAACAGTATCAGCTATACGATCGATACATGGCTCGGGAAAAGGAGTTCCATTATCCCATGTAAGTTCATCATTCACTCCAAGCTACAATCACACCAAAAAATTAGGGTTTGTCAATCAAATTAAAAAGACCAAAAAAAAAATGAAACAGAAGAAAGTGAAAGTATTGAGTATTAATAGTAGAAGCATTACCGGCTTATCAGGTACAATGTGTTTGCCGACGGGAAGCCCCATACCGGCACGGGTTCGAAGAGAGGATGCTACGGAGCGGGCTACGACGCCGTTTCCGCCCATGATGCGAGCGGCTGCGTTACTCAATCTTCCGGCCATTTTCTGATGATCAGTATTGTTCGTCTCTCGCCGATGGTTCTGCGCAATTCTACGATTTGCGATTCAGTTCAATGTTAACTAGAGGAGATTGTGTACTGCGTTTCCATTTCCATAGCATACGCAATGAATACAAACGACATCGTAAAGATAACTCTCTATTTTATCTTTTGGTCTTAATATTTGGGTGGCTTTCAGAAACAGCACCAAAGTTTAGTATTGTACACAAAAGCACTCCACTAAAGTTGGAATTATGAGAAGAAACCACTAGATTGGGGAGTCCAGAACCAAAATGTAGTTCTTTTGGACACAAACGATCGAAATCTGTGAAAAATAAATATGGTAACCAAAATATATATAACGCCCTTTTAAAGGGCGCTATAACTTACGGTTGTTTGCCCGTTAAGGTATAACGCCCTTCATAAATTATGCTAGAAATAATTTTAAAATATTTCCATGCTCAGTATGTTATTTATAATCAACTTTTTATCTAGTGAAACTCAATTATTTCACAAATTAGCCAATTGGGTCTTACTTAATTTCAATTACAATAATTTTACAATTATGGCCCAATTGGACATTTTTGCACTATTTCAATTTGAAATTTATGCATTTTTACACCTAGTATTAGTTAATTACTGTGATTTTACCTATTTTAACTTAATTTTATTTTTTATATAATTATTGGTTATTTTAATTAATTAATTAATTATCTATTTTATTGGGTATTCAACATCTACCCATATTTATTTTAATTTTAGCCACATTTTAACCCAATCTTTAGACCCAATTACCCAACCCAACAGATTTAACTAACCCAATTACCCAACCCAAACCCCAATCAGATACCCAGCCCAACCCCTAATTAAATCTGAGTCGTTGATCAAATAAGATCAACGGCCCAAATCCCTCATTTCCATAATTAACTCTCACTAACCCCCCTCCCCCGGTCTCATTTTACAAGACTCTTCCTCTATCTTTATCTCTTCATCTCTCTTTATCTCTCTGCTAATCTCTAGAAGCCTCCTTGGCTTCTTCCCTCCGATGGGGTCTGTTCACCTTCTCCGACCTGTTTCCTCACTGGAATCTATGGATCTTCACTATCTCCTAGTCATCTACCCGCCTCTCAACCACTCAGTGACATCCTAGGATCCTCAGATGAACCTGGAGCAGTTCACTCACCTCCCTTTGGGTCTATTGCCATTTTCCGGCCAAACCCCGGTCGTTTGAGTAAGTTTGCAGTCTCTCCGGCTAAATCTAGGTCGTTCATGAGGTTTGCCCTCTTTTCTGGGTTCCACGAAACCCTAGTTCTCTGTATTTTTGGGTTTTTCTTTAAGATTCGTTCTATATTTACAATGCTACAAAGTTTCTTCATGTTTTTCTCCGGAAAAATTCTGTTTTAACAATTTCGAAAACTAGGGTTTCTATACCCTGTTCTCAAAACAGTTTTCCTTTTGATTTTCTTAACATATATGCTATGTTTAAGTGATTGTCTCATGATTTTATGTTATTTGAACTATTATCGGTGAAACCCTAAGTATTATGGGTTGTTCTTATTACTTGACTATGCATTTATGTGCTCTCTCCAACTCCTGCTTTGATTTATTGTTATAATCTCTAGTTTCTACTGTTCTACGAGCATCTCTCTGTGTTGATAAGTGATTACTGTTTGAATGTTTGATAATTCCGACCTTTACCCTACTGGTTGTTTACTTGTTGATTTATATTGATCCTTTTGTGTGAAAATCCCATGCTTGTGATGTTTTCCTTAAAATACATGGTCGTATATCCTTTCTATAATTCTGTACTAATTTTTTGAATTATTTCTATATTTATGTGATGCTTTCCTTAATTACTTTGGATTCTCTGTGATAACTATTGAATCTGAGATCCTCTTGATTGATTTTCAAACGGATGCCCTATTTTTACTTTATAAATACACGGTTAGTTCAACTTGCCTTAATTATACACTATGTATTTGGCCGTGCTTGTGCACTATGTGATTTTTTCTGCCCTAATCAACCTTATTAGACTGATCTTCTTTCCTTATTTTGCCTTGACTATACCGTTTGAAACTAGACTCCTTAATTAAAGGAGTCCAGTTGTCTTAATTGGTGTTAATTGATTTTATTTCTATAACCGTGCACTCCTTACCTATGTACTACTGCTTGTTTTCAAAACTATATAAAGACATGTCTTCCCTCTTCACAAACACACTGAGATTCATACGAAAATACATTGATATTCACCAACTACTCACTGACATACACAAAACACACACACACACTAATTTGCTCTGAACCTTTTTGTGCTTTCATACATATCCCTTCCTGCTCTTTGAATCTATTGTTGACTACTCAGTCGGCTGAAAGCCAAGACTGAGTAATCTCTACTGCTCTTGTGCGTCTGCATAAAACTGCTGCTTTCATCCTGCTATTACTGTTCTATTGCTGCTCTTATCCTGCTATTACTATTCTATTGTTGCTCTCTTTGTCCTATATACTGTTACTGTTGTGCTATCTCCTGCACTTTGTTGTTCTCTATTCCTTGACTGGTATGTTTTCTGATTTAGTTTAATAGTACCCATACACAATATGCTCCAGTTTTTGTCTCTTTACCTATTGTTCATTATGTGTTTTATCCTATGGTTCTACTGTCTACCCTGTAATTAGCTTAATCCCCATCATGTCTCCCATTTTGTTATGTTTGAATATGTATCTTGCTTTCTCAGGGTTCCCTGTAATTATGTCTTTACCATACCCCTACTATATTTCCTTTCCTTGAGTCTGATATGTCTCCAGTTCATTCTGAGACTCTGGCATGCTTATGTGTTCATAGGTTGATGTTTCTTACCTTGACCTGATTGTTGTTATTTGTTCTCACCCTCTGCTTAACTGTAGACCTACCTCTCCTACTACTTGAGTATTGCAATCCTGATCCTATTAATCTATGTTATTATGTGACAACTATTTGGTAACTATGTGATAGCTATAACTATGCCTAACTCTAATATTTAATGTTATTTGTCCCCAATCCCTCACCCCTGTTTGTGTTTACTCTTTCATGACTTCTTTTACCTGCTGACTGCAGTTGTATTGCTTCTCTCTTTGATAAATTGTTTTATCAAAATCCTTCATCATTTTCTGAAATCATCTTTTAAAACTGTTGTCTCAATTACTCTTTTCAAACTCAAACTCTCTTTTAAAATCCAAGCACTTCCCACTACTCTTAGATTCTAAGTTTTGCCCCCTTCGTGTGAGCACTGCCTTGGGGACCTCTGAGTACACGTTGAACTCTGACACACAAGGATGGCCTTCTATACTCCACTTACTCATCCTTGGCTAGGGTACGTGGGTGTGAGCATGGTCCAGGATCTTCTGAGGTCCTTAGAGACTATGACACACTTGGGTTAAAAGGTCATGGCATATGACAAATGGATCTGGTACTTTGGGCCTACTGTCAGGCTCTCTATAGTATAACTTCTTGATTTTTCTTTCATTCAGTTTTGTAATTTGTACAATATTGGTCTCTAATAATTATTTGTAAAACAACTTTGGGGCTGGATAGTGAAAAGGGTGGGGATTATGCATGCTTAGTGTAGTTTTGGGTAGAAAACATGCTTTAGGATTTGTTGTTACCTCTGTGCGCAATAGAGATCATGCTTAGGACATGCTTGCATTAGATATCATGTTTTTAGGTCTACTCATGTATTCATCTCATCATATCCATGTTCATCTAGGGATCCATGTTAGATATTAACTACTGCTTCTTTAAAAAAAATTGTTCAAATAGTTATAAATAAATGTTTTAAAAAATTGTCTCTGCATGCATAACTTAAATATAGATATCCTGTTCTTATGTGCATTATCATTATTTGCATTAGAAACCATGTATCTTAGGATCTACTTTTAGCATGTCTACATTTAAAGTTTGTGCTAAGTACTCAATTGAATGCCTAGAAAGCATGTGTTAGGCTTAATAATCAAATAAAAATCGAACTCCTGTATCGTCCGTGTAGTTAATAATCTCACTGAAAATATGTTGCCACTGCCAAAAATTGTCTTATGCATTTTTCTCTAAAAACCTGAAACTAGTTTCCTGTCTAATATCCTATTTCTTGCATTCTTAGATACCATGCCTATAGGATCTGCATTTTCATCACGTGCCTATTAAAACCAAGTTTAAAAACCTGCATTTCACCCATTTCTTAAAAAACAACAATCGATACCTTCGGACGCCTAGGCAAACCTTAGGCCTAATGTTTGTTAAAAATCAGAAATCAACCATTTTTATGCACTGCCTGATACTACAAAATGGTTTCTAAAAATCAATCATACACTCTTTTACTGAAACTCATTAAAATCATGTTGTCTGTTACTGTTTTCACGCTTAAAATTCCTGCTTTGCCTATAAATTACTAGTTTTTTTAAACTCATTCATTTTGCTAAAACTCATTAAAACTTGTTGTTTGCTATTGTTTTCACATCTAGAACTCCTGTTTAGGTTCTGAATCTGAGACTTTCATTGTGTTTGAGACGTGCTATTTACATGCCTTATTTGTGGAGGGATATATGAGCCCTATAACTGTTTATGTGTATCCCATATGTGCAAGTCCTAATTGTTTCTCTATTTGTCGTTTAGAATTTTATCTTTTAAAGCCTAGGGGTTCAGCCTAGTACTCACCTTGTAGGATTAGTAGTCCTAGACACCCTTTGGGACTTATAGAACGAGACAGGTAATAGCACGCAATAAGCTTCGTGACCAACACACGTGTTTTAAATACCTTAGCGGGGTGGGAAGGGTAGAATACAAATATGATGATCAGTGCGCTAATACCACGTGTAGCCCCTCATTGAGGATGTGACATACCGGGTATTGAATTGATGTGATCCGTATTACTTCAAACCTAGGACAATTCTTTTCAAATATTTTTACTCTAATGTTTCCCAAAACCTTTAAAGATTTTCATACTTGTTTGAAATCCCCTCTTATATGAACCTTACTTGCTATTTGTTTACCGTCCAAATTCACAAAACTTCTTGGCTGGGACCCACAGTTGTGGATCTTGAGGGGTGCCTAACACCTTCCCCTTAGGATAACTCCAATCCCTTACCCAATCTCTGGTAATGCAAACTAGTTCATGAGTTATCTGCTCTAGGTGCCCTAACGCACCACAAAACCGTTAGGTGGCGACTCTTCCTTAAACTTCTTCCTTTAAGGAGTTGTCCAAAATTCCATAAACCCGATCTCTCCGCACCTGACTCGTGCGAGGAAAAAGGGCACGACAGCATGGAGACTCTGCTGGGGATCTTCCCTAGGCTTACATCATTATAGGTTGTCTTGTGAATTTGGACCTTTCAATTTCTGTTTAAATGTTTATACCCTTTCCTATTCCCCGTTATATGTGATTAACTGTTTAGTCCCGCAAGTATTTATTTCACCTAAACAAAACTGATGTACCTTCGTGTTTTCCTTGTAACTGCTTTCAATTATAACTGCCGTATTTCCTTTCTTTACCGCTTTCCTCAAATGTGAAAATACATGCCTACTTGTTTAAATGTTATTTATTGCATATCATGCTCCACATTCATATTCCACTCGTTCCAAACAAAAATCCTTTAGCAACGCTTACAATGAGTGGTTGCGCTATTCCAACACTACTACCCCTAAATTCGGAAAGGCATATTTGCGGTAAAACAGTCGATCAGCGGCGTAGTCGACAGTTCCGTGCCTTCCCCCTTGAGTTGTTCGCTCAAGGGTACCGGTCTAAAACCCCATAGAAACCTTACTCTATTATATGTTGCATGCATCATAGTCAAACCTATCCAGGTTAACGTGTTGTCCGCACAACAACCTTTAAGATAGCCTTGTCCAAAGTCCATTGGGTTTCCCTGGAACCCAAACAGACGCCTTCACGTTCTGTGCATCTATTTGGAGAACTAAATGCTCATGATAATTATTGATGTTAAATAGTCGAGTCTGGTAGGGGTAAGGTCCTAACCGGTTTGTTTTGCAGAAATGAGGCACGAGGTCCCCAGATTCGGCATGGTCACCAATATCCACCCCAAACTACTAAACTGGTGGGAGGATCTTCACTCCAGTGACAAAACAGTCGTCAGAAAACACTTGGGCAACCTGCCCTCTCTTCTGGACATTCAGCCTAACAACATGATGATAAAAGTTGCTACCTTGTTCTGGGACTGTGATCGGTCGGTCTTTCGCTTTGGAAACAATGAGATGACACCATTGCTAGAGGAAATAGGAGGGTTAGCCGATTTAGCTTGGGAGTCTCCAGGGTTATTGATGCCTGAAAACCATACATGCCGAGGTTTTCTCAGGATGATGGGACTAAAGAAAAATCCAGACTTGGTATGCTTGAAATATTCATACACCCCCTTTGACTATTTGTACAAGAGGTATGGTCGTAGCCAGTCTTACAGCACCCATCAGGAAGAGTTCGCCCTTACTTCTCTGGGGCACATTCACCGCCGGGTATTCGTATTTATAGTATGCTTCTTGGGTCTGATGGTGTTCGCGACAAAGAAAGAAAGAATCCACACCAGGTTGGCTATGGTTACCAAGAATCTGATGGAAGGGATTGACGGGCAGGATTTTAGTATCGTGCCAATGATCATTGCTGACATGTACCGAGCCTTGGAAAAACGTCAACGAGGGGTAAAACATTTCGAGGATTGCAATCTGTTACTCCAGTTGTGGCTCATTGAGCATTTGCAAAAGGGCGACTACCGTCAGGACATTCATAGGAGAATTTGGGATGATCATATTGCTTTCCATCATCCAAACCGTATGAACTACATCTCCAACATGTTTGCTCGGCCGGAAAAAGCCAATGGATGGGCCGAGTTACTAGGAAACTTGACCGAGGATCAGATTCAGTGGATGTTTGAGTGGTTCCCAACCGACGAGTTCATCATCCGAACTCGAGACACCCCATTTCTGATATTGATTGATCTAAGAGGGACGTATCCTTACGTCCTGATCCGAGTCATGATGCAGGCAGGAAGGAATCAAGTTATACCAAAGGTCGAGAAGATGAGTCATATCAGGGTAGATTTCCAAAATGACGACAGCCCTCATAAGTGCCAAGCTCAGCATTTTGTGGCACTGCAAGATTCGGTTACAAAAGGACACTATTGAACCCGACAGATATCATGCTGGTTACTCTCCTTATTATCTGGGATGGTTGGAAGATAACTGGGGTGGAAGTATCGAGCCAGGGTTTTCTTGAGGCCACAGGGTCATAGATGAGAAGGTCGAGGCAACGACTAGCTCAACCAGTTGCGCAAGAGGCTCCGTGATTGTGAAGAAGATCATCACAAAATACACGAGGCCAACAAGAAGATGATAGAGTAATGGAAAGACATGGCCATCACCTCCACCCAGAGGCTAGCACACTTGGAGCGAGGCATAGTCGACTTAGAGGAGAAGTTCATTAGGAGGATCGAGACCTGTCAGAAGGCTGAGGGAACCGAATGAGGAATTCCAGCCAGGACCTACTTGTTGCTGGGACTCCGCAAGATAGGGATGCTGATCAAGGCGAGCAGAGATGCCGAGTCTGGGGAAGGTCTTTCTGGGACCAAGTAGATATGATTGTCTTTACTTTGACTTCTGATGTAATAAGGCCACTGGCCATTAGTGACATTTTATATTTTTCGCATTCTTAGAGTCGTGTTGGATTTGTCTATTTTATTATCAATAAAATGAGGCATTTAGAATCTTAAGTTCTCCAAATTAATTTGTCGCTAGGCCTACCTCGGGCTCAAGAGGTTCCCCAATTTAGGATACGCTTTACATTTCTGCACTACAAGTTTAAATATCGCAATATTTTATGACTCCTCACTAACTTCATTACTTTTTTGTTTTTGTTTTATTTATTTATTATTCCCCTCCCCAAAGGTTAGTTCGTGCATTCTGGCATCATCCGCCTACCACACAAGATCAAAGGCCCCTTCTCCCACTCCTCCTCCTAGTCCTCCCAAAGGAAAAAAGAAAGGGTAAAACTAAGATGGCAGAGGCAAGCAGTGTCAGAAAAGACAGCAGGGATGAACAGGTTGAGGTCGCTAATGGTCGGGGTATTCAGGTTCTGCCAGAGGGTATGTCTCCACTGGAGAAGAAGCTGCTGAAGTTCCAAGAGGAACTTGACCAAGTCAAGAATTTGGCTCACCTATCACTTTCCCTCAATGTTCCGGATGTCCACTTCCCAAATGCTCCAAACCCCACTTTACCACAAAAAATCCCTAAACAACCGAATCACCCCAAGGACCAAGTCCCGCCAACACAATGCAATGCCTGTCACCATAACACTCCACCTCTCAAGGATCAGACAAAAGACCACTTCCAGGCCTACAATAATCCCGTTTATGTGGAAACTGTGGCCCATTCCACAAGCATACCCCTGAGTCTGACGAGAAGGATAGTCTCATCAGGAATTTGGCTGAGGAACTCAAGAAGTTGACCAACCGAGTTCAGGGCGTCGAAGGAGTTAAAGGGATTGAGGGGCTGAACTATGAAGATCTTTGCACAGCCTGATGTCGAACTGCTCGAGGGGTACAAACCTCCTAAGTTCGAAATGTTCGATGGTACTGGTGATCCAAGAGTCCATTTGAGAACTTACTGCGACAAATTGGTTGGCGTGGGAAAAGATGAAAGAATCCGCATGAAACTCTTCATGAGGAGTTTGAAAGGAGATGCATTGTCCTGGTACATCAGCCACGATCCAAAGAAATGGACTAATTGGGTAAGCATGGAAACAAACTTCATGGATCGATTCAGGTTCAACATGGAGAATACTCCGGATGTATTCTACATCCAGAATTTAAAGAAGAAGTCAACGGAGACCTTTAGCGAGTATGCTACTCGTTGGAGGTTAGAAGCTGCCAAGGTTAGGCCAGCCTTAGAAGAGGAACAAATGAAGAAATTCTTTGTACGAGCTCAGGATCCTCAATATTACGAGTGACTGATAATGGTCGAAGGTCACAAGTTCACTGACATCATCAAATTGGGAGAGGGAATCGAAGAGGGCATCAAAAGCGGTATGGTTACCAACTTTGAAGCTTTACAAGCTACTAATAAAGCTCTGCAGTCAGGTGGTGTGTCCAAGAAAAGGGACGTGGGAGCCATAATGGTTGCCCAACAAGCCAAGTCCCCGCCCAAATATCAAGTATATCTAGCACCCTCATTCACATACCGACCATCTCTAAGTTACCAAGCACCTTTACCTCAATACCAAGCACCCTCACCTGCATATCAAGCTCCGCCACCCATATATCAGCCTACCTCACCTAGATACTCCCAACCAGCCCCCGTTTACAATGCCTACAATTCCCAACCTTCTCACTACCAATCACAACCCTCCGCCAAAACTTCCCAAGACCTCGCCCTAACTTCGACCATCGCCCTCCAAAATAGTATATTGCCATAGACGAGCCCATTGATCAACTATATGAAAAACTCAAAGCCTCCGGTTACGTCACACACATTCCTACTGCCACCCCTAAGAACCCTTCTCAGTGGATCAACCCAAACAAATCCTGTGCTTACCACTCCGGCACGAAGGGACACACCATCGAGGAATGTCGTTCCTTGAAAGACAACATACAAACCCTCATAGACAACAAGATCATTGTAGTCAAGGACCCTGCTCCTAATGTTCGCAATAATCAGCTGCCAGACCATAAAGGTGGTGTCCATTGATTGAAGTAGATGATGATTGGGATCCTGAGGGATCAATTGAGTTGATTGCAGAGGGTGATCCGAAGAAGACCGCAATTACTCTCAACCCAATTGTGGTTCAGATTCATTCATCTGAGGATGCTAAGGTAAACATGTCCATTCCACTCGAGTTTGAATCGAGACCGCCACCAAAGGAAAAGGCCCTAGTGCCGATCGAAGTTGAGTTTGTACGGCCACTCGAAGTAGCAGCCCGACCGCCTATTACATATAATCCAGCGGGAATGAGGATGACCACACCTATTCCAGTGGCAATGTCAACAATGCCACCCTTTACTCAAACGCCATCCTATGTGACTACACAGGTGAAGCAAGGATAAAGGGTAAAATCAAGTATGAGGAATCCATTGTTGCACAGGGTATGACCAGAACTGGCAGAGTTTATACCCCTGAACATTTGGTTGAATCTAGAAATCAGGCCGCCAACCGTCCTCCCACCATTGAGACAGGTTCAAACGATCATTGGAGAAAGATCCAAGCCAAGGAGTACTCAATCCTCGACCAGTTGAACAAGACACCAACTCAGATATCTATCCTCTCTCTATTACAGAATTCTGAGACGCACAAGAGCGCGTTGCTGAGAGTGCTGAGTGAGGCATACGTACCAGACAATATCACCAGCGGGGAGATGGCAAACATGGTGGGCCAGGTTCTGGAAAGCCACAAGATTACTTTCCATGAATATGAGCTGCCGCCCGAGGGGTAAGGGCATAATAGAGCACTGCACATCACTGTGCAATGTGAGGACCACTTTATTACAAGGATATTAATTGATGGGGGTTCCAGCCTCAACATTTGTCCGCTGATCACACTCAAGAAATTGGGCAAAAGTCTACATGATATAAAATAAGGAGAGATCAATGTAAAGGCCTTCGATGGTTCGCAGAGGTCCGCCATGGGAGAAATCACCTTGTGCTTACAGATGGGACCAACCTGGTTCGATGTAGAATTCCAAGTGATAGACGTGCCCGCATCTTACAACTTGCTGTTAGGGCGACCTTGGATACACGCCGCTGGGGCCGTGACATCAACTCTACATCAATCATTGAATTTTGAATGGAATCATCAAGAGGTAATCATTCATGGTGACGATAGCAACCATATCTACGGTCGTCAGACTTTTTTTCGATCATTGATGGGAGAAGGAAGCTGGGTGGAGAAATCTACCACAACATTGAAAGAGTGAATTCCATTGATAAGGACAAATGGTGGGACAGTAAGATCAAGAGCATCTTGAACTGGAAATGATACGATCCAGGCAAAGGGCTCGGTAAAAATCTCCAGAGAATAACGAAGCCAATAACACTCAAGAAGCATGGTACCACTTTCGAGTTGGGGTATGAGTACACTTGGAAGGAATTCAAGGACTGGTCGCCACCATAGCGCAATCCTTACTACCCATTGGAGCAGCCAATACCTTACCTGGAGCAAACTTTCCAACAAGCTGATATCATCTACGGTACGAACGAAGAGGAAGCGTTAGCGGCAATAAGGGATTTATTTCTGGATGATGAGGACATTGACTGTTGTGTCATTCTTGAAGAGGAGGGGGAGGAAGGCCCTTCCATACAGGTCGTGAGCAGAGGATCATATCTCAAGAATTGGTCTGTCAGGAAAACCAAAGCCCGTCGAGCCTCGAGGTAGCAAGGCTAACAAAACAAGCATTTATTTAAGCTTATTTATTTAAAAAAAAATCTTCCTTTTCGCATTTTTAATTTCTGCAAGAAAGAGCTTCTATGTTCAAACGATTATTCAAGTTATCAAAGCATTTGCAGTTTCTTTATAAATTGTATAATTACTTGCTACTGTTTTCCTCCCCATTACTTTATTTACACAGCATTACTATGAACTGACGACCGTGACATGCAACGAGGCAATGCAACAAACGGATTCCGATTCAGACGAGGATGATATACCTGAGTATATTGTTAAAGAGGTTGAGAACTTTGAGAATAGACATAAGTCTAACTTGGATGAGACTGAGGTTGTCAACCTGGGAAACGCAGAGAACGTCAAAGAAACACGCATCAACGTTCATCTGTCGCCATTAGAAAAGGAGGAACATATAGAGTTTTTAAGAGAATATAAGGACATATTCGCCTGGTCGTATGATGACATGACTGGCCTCAGTACATCAATTGTGGCCCACAAGTTGCCAACCGATCCGACATGCCCATCGGTGAAGCAAAAGCTCAGGAAGTTCAAACCAGACATTCTTGAAAATCAAAGAAGAGGTCACCAAGCAGATCAACGCCAGGGTTCTCCGGGTGGTTGAATACCCGACATGGTTAGCCAACATCATGCCTGTGCCAAAGAAAGATTGGAAGGTTAGAGTCTGTGTCTACTACCGGGATCTCAACCGGGCCAGTCCGAAGGACGACTTCCCCTTGCCAAATATACGCATCCTAATTGACAACTGCCCCAAGCATGAGCTGCAGTCCTTTGTAGATTGTTTCGCTGGTTACCATCAGATTTGGATGGATGAGGAAGATGCTGAGAAAATGGCATTCATTACGCCGTGGGGAGTGTATTATTACAAGATGATGTCATTCGGTCTGAAGAATATAGGGTCCACCTACATGAGGACTATGACTACTATATTCCATGATATGATTCACAAGGAGATCGAGGTATATGTGGACGACGTCATCATCAAATTGAAGAAAGCCACTGACCATATGGAAGATCTGAGGAAGTTCTTCAACAGGTTAAGGAAGTATAATTTGAAACTTAACCCTGCAAAGTGTGTATTCGGGGTTCCTGCTGGAAAGTTGTTGGGGTTCATTGTCAGTCGCCAAGGAATAGAACTGGATCCATCAAAGGTCAAGCCATCCAAGAATTGCCGCCACCAAAGAACAAGAAGGATGTTATGAGTTTCCCGGGGAGGCTCAATTACATCGGTCGGTTCATAGCCCAGTCTACCATCATTTGTGAACCAATTTTCAAGATGCTGAGAAAGGATGTTGCAACCAAATGGACCGAGGATTGTTAAAAGGCCTTCGATAGAATCAAAGAGTACCTCTCAACACCACTAGTCCTGGTACCACCCGAGCCAGGTAGACCTCTGTTACTTTACCTTGTTGTGTTAGATGGAGCTTTCGGTTGCGTTCTTGGGAAACACAACGAAACATGAAGGAAAGAGCAGGACATTTACTATCGTAGCAAGAAATTTACTCCATATGAATCCCGGTACTCTTTATTGGAACGCACTTGATGTGCTCTAAATTGGGTTGCACAAAAGTTAAGGCACTATTTATGTGCATATACAACGTACCTCATATCAAGGATGGATCCGTTGAAATACATCTTTCAGAAGCCCATGCCCACTAGAAAACTGGCCAAATGGCAAATCCTGTTAAGTGAGTTCGACATTATTTACGTGACTCAGAAGGCGGTCAAAGGACAAGCATTAGCGAATCATCTCGTTGAAAATCCTATGGACGGGGAATACGAACCATTAAAAACGTATTTTCCTAATGAAGAAGTGTCATTTGTAGGAGAGGACATTGCAGAATCCTATGATGGTTGGAGGATGTTCTTTGATGGGGCCGCAAACTTCAAAGGCGTAGGTATTGGGACAGTCTTAATATCAGAAACCGGTCAGCACTATCCAGTATCCGCCAAACTCAGGTTCCCCTGCACCAACAACATGGTTGAATATGACGCCTGCATCTTGGGGCTCAACTTGGCCATCGACATGAACGTTCAGGAGTTATTAGTGATTGGTAATTCAGACCTATTGATACACCAAGTACAAGGAGAATGGGCGACCAAGAATTCCAAGATACTGTCATATCTACATCTTGTACAGGAGTTGAGAAAGAGGTTCACAAAGATAGAGTTCCGGCACGTCCCTAGAATCCAGAATGAGTTCCCCGATGCATTGGCTACCTTGTCATCTATGATCCAGCATCCAGACAAGAATTTCATCGATCTCATCCCAGTGGGGATCCATAATCAGCCGGCCTACTGCGCCCATGTTTAAGAAGAAGCAGATGGAAAGCCTTGGTTTCATGATATCAAGGAGTACTTGGCAAAGGGAGAGTATCCAGAGCTTGCAAATGCTACTCAGAAACGCACACTTCGAAGGTTGTCAAACAATTTCTTTCACAGCGGAGGAATCCTGTATAGGAGGACTCCTGATTTGGGTTTACTAAGGTGTGTCGAAGCAAAAGAAGCAACAAAACTATTGTAGGAGATACATGCTGGTACATGCGGTCCTCATATGAACGGGTTCGTTCTAGCAAAGAATATACTTTGGGCTGGTTACTTTTGGATGACCATGGAAACGGACTGCATCCATTACGTCCGAAAATGTCACCGATGCCAGATACATGGGGATATGATAAAGGTACCTCCGAGTGAGCTTAATGCAACAAGTTCACCATGGCCGTTCGCCGCTTGGGGCATGGATGTTATTGGACCAATTGAGCCTGTCGCCTCCAACGGACACGAGTTTATTCTGGTTGCCATTGATTATTTCACTAAATGGGTCGAAGCCGCCTCCTACAAAGCAGTCACTAAGAAAGTCGTGGCCGACTTTGTCCGCGATCGCATAGTTTCGGAGTTCCAGAGTCAGTCATTACCGACAATGGTTCCAATCTCAACAGTGACCTAATGGGAGCCATGTGTGAAACCTTCAAGGTCAAACACAAGAATCCCACAGCATACAGACCTTAGATGAATGGAGCCGTTGAGGCTGCCAACAAGAATATCAAGAAGATATTGAGAAAGATGATAAAGTAGCACAAGCAATGGCATGAGAAACTGTCTTCGCCTTACTGGGATACCGCACCATAGTCCGCACATCAACCGGGGAAACTCCTTACATGTTGGTTTATGGTACAGAAGTCGTTATTCCTGCCGAGGTCGAAATTCCATCCCTGAGAATCATATAAGAAGCCGAGCTCAACGATGTAGAGTGGGTACGAAGCCGTTATGAGAAATTGTCCCTCATAGACGGAAAAAGAATGAACGTGGTTTGTCATGGTCAGCTATATCAGAATAGAATGACCAGAGCCTTCAACAAGAAAGTCAAGCCGAGACGATTCACACCGGGGCAGTTGGTGTTAAAGAAGATCTTTCCTCACCAAGATGAAGCAAAAGGGAAATTCTTTCCCAATTGGCAAGGCCCGTACATGGTTCACCGAGTGCTGACAGGAGGAGCACTCATACTTGCAGAAATGGATGGAGAAATTTGGCCAAAGCTAATCAACTCAGATGCAGTCAAGCGCTACTATGTGTAACTTTCATGCTTTTATGAAATGTTGTAAATTGAACTACGCCTGACCTGATTCTCGTTTAAGAGGGGATACTTAGACAACCCTATGGGTTTGGTCACATTTTAATAAAAATTTCATTTCCCCCACGAATGGAAACTGGGGCAGAATTTTGAGGAGGGACTTCAAAATTCCGAAGCAAATGCAGCCGAGCACCGGACAAGCAACAACCAGAAGCATTCACCCATCAAACTGGGGTAGAATTTTGAGGAGGACCCTCAAAATTCCATAGCAAGAGAGGTTGCAATGTCTTGAACCGCGTCGTGGTCTTCGGTTCATCCAAAGAAATTACTTTAAATTATATGTTATATTTTTAAAAAACCATGCATATTTGCTTCTCAAAACAGCTTGTTTAGCAACGCTACCCCTGTGATATGAACAACGAAGTCCTCGTTATCAAGCAGACAGGACGAGCCGAGCCAGTGGGGATGCGAACTAACCCTCCCTTTTACAGAACTCACAATTTTTCTTTGAATGCAGGCACAAAGACGGCAAAAGCCCAGAACACATTACTGTCTTCACAAGATGCATATTTCTTAAGGACACGCTCTCAAACTCATCGGACATGCCGACGCTTACTATCATCACAAACAACACTTATTCACCACAATCATATCACCGCAGTTTATCATCAGCTAAGAACTCTTACTGTCGTTTATTTTCCCACACTGCATAAGGCTATTCTGCCTTTCGAGACTAAATGTTGTCTCCCCCTGCATTTTATTTCTTGCACTGCATAAGGCTATCATTCTGGCTTCTGAGGTTCTACGATACCTCCCCTGCATTTTATTTCCTGCATTGCATAAGGCGACCATTCTGCTTTCTGAGGTTCTACGCTACCTCCTCTGATGTTTATTTCCTGCATTGCATAAGGCTGCCACTCTGCCTTCTGAGTTTCCAAGCTACCTCCCCTGCATTTTACTTCATTGCATAAAGCTCCTATCTACCTCTTCAAATCAACCACCTTTCGTAACGTTATTTATTTATGATTTTCTCGGGCTAAGTTATGCCCATCTTTTCTTTCGCAAATCGCAAGACTAAACTCTGTCTTGTTAGCATAATATTACTGCATCTTCATGGGCTGAAATATCGCCAACTTGTCCAAAGGCGTCATCGTTCAGAGGCACCATTTAAATGGTCCGAGAACATCATTTCATGGCCTGAGGATCTCTTTTATTCAACTTGTGTATCATTATTCAAAGGCACCATGGTTCGTAGGCACCATCCTCATGGCCCGAGAACGTTATTTCATAGCCTGCGAATCTCGCACCAAGCGATTCATGGCCCAGGACATCATGGTCTAAGGACAATCATCCTCAATTGTCCAAAGACAACATTCATAGTCCAACGGGAACTTGCATCATGTTTATATTATGCACGATATATGCTTGTTATTTATTTGCAGGTAATCCGGCCAGAACAGCCAACCAGGCAGGAGAGGACCGCTCCAATTCTCCGATACAACCCCGTAAGACCTTCCTACTTTACCTTACCTCGCACCTTGCGTCCGTTCTTGTGAAACATCGCCGATATATTTCGCTGATGATTCTGGAACTACATACGGCTTGATTCCTGTAAAACTAGGGATATGTAGGCAGCTTAGAAGCCAGGGTGAGGCCTAATTCTCTCCCACGGTTTCCTCTCGGTCATAATTGACCATCATATCTTTACCCGACAACTCTTTCATCCTTCTCGGGTAAAGAGGGGCAGCTGTTGATACCCAATTTTTCCTCAAATTATTTTCAAACTTGCATATAAGCCCTCAAAATTACTCTTTGTAATAATGAGTGTTTTTTCCTATTTTTATTAAATTATTTTCCTGTTTATTTTAATATTTCATATTTAAATAATTCATAAATTATGCTATAAATAATTTTAAAATATTTCCCTGCTTAGTATGTTATTTATAATCAATTTTTTTATCTAGTGAAACTCAATTATTTCACAAATTAGCCAATTGGGTCTTATTTAATTTTAATTACAATAATTTTACAATTATGGCCCAATTGGACATTTTTGCACTATTTCAATTCGAAATTTATGCATTTTTACACCTAATATTAGTTCATTATTGTGATTTTACCTATTTTAACTTAATTTTATTTTTTATATAATTATTGGCTATTTTAATTAATTAATTATCTATTTTATTGGGTATTCAACATCTACCCACATTTATTTTAATTTTAGCCACATTTTAACCCAATCTTTAGACCCAATTACCCAACCCATCAGATTTAACTAACCCAATTACCCAACCCAAACCCCAATCAAATGCCTACCCTAATCCTAATCCTAATCCATACCCGGCCCAACCCCTAATTAAATCTGAGCAGTTGATCAAATAAGATCAACGGCCCAGATCCCTCCTTTCCATAATTAACTCTCACTAACCCCCCTCCCCCGGTCTCATTTTCGAGACTCTTCCTCTCTCTTCGTCTCTTCATCTCTCTCTATCTCTCTGCCAATCTCTAGAAGCCTCTTTGGCTTCTCCCCTCCGATGGGGTCTGTTCACCTTCTCCGACCTGTTTCCTCACTGGAATCTATGGCTCTTCACTATTTCCTGGTCATCTTCCCGCCTCTCAACCACTCAGTGACATCCTAGGCTCCTCAGATGAACTTGGAGCGGTTCACTCACCTCCCTTTGGTTCTCTTGCCATTTTCCGGCCAAACCTCGGCCTTTTGAGTAAGTTTGCAGTCTCTCCGGCTAAATCTAGGCCGTTCATGAGGTTTGTCCTCTTTTCTGGGTTCCACGAAACCCTAGTCCTTTGTATTTTTGGGTTTTTTTTAAGATCCGTTCTATATTTACAATGCTACAAAGTTTCTTCATGTTTTTCTCTGGAAAAATTCTGTTTTCACAATTTCGAAAACTAGGGTTTCTAAACCCTGTTCTCAAACTAGTTTTCCTTTTGATTTCTTAACATCTATGCTATGTTTAAGTGATTGTCTCATGATTTTATGTTATTTGAACTATTATCGGTGAAAACCTAAGTATTCTGGGTTGTTCTTTATTACTTGACTATGCATTTATGTGCTCTCTCCAACTCCTGCTTTGGTTTGTTGTTATAATCTCTAGTTTCTACTGTTCTACGAGTATCTCTCTGTATTGACAAGTGATTACTGTTTGAATGCTTGATAATTCCGACCTTTACCCTACTGGTTGTTTACTTGTTGATTTATATTGATCCTTTGTGTGAAAATCCCATGCTTGTGATGTTTTCCTTAAAATACATGGTCGTATATCCTTTCTATAATTCTGTTCTAATTTTTTGAATTATTTCTATATTTATGTGATGCTTTCCTTAATTACTTTGGATTCTCTGTGATAACTATTGAATCTGAGATCCTCTTGATTGATTTTCAAACTGATGCCCTATTTTTACTTTATAAATACACGGTTAGTTCAACTTGCCTAATTATACACTATGTATTTGGCCTTGGTTGTGCAATATGTGATTTTTTCTGCCCTAATCAACCTTATTAGACTGATCTTCTTTCCTTATTCTGCCTTGACTATACCGTTTGAAACTAGACTCCTTAATTAAAGGAGTCCAGTTGTCTTAATTGGTGTTAATTGATTTTATTTCCATAACTGTGCACTCCTTACCTATGTACTACTGCTTGTTTTCAAAACTATATAAAGACCTGTCTTCCCTCTTCACAAACACACTGAGATTCATACGAAAATACATTGATATTCACCAACTACTCACTGACATACTCAAAACACATAGACACTAATTTGCTTTGAACCTTTCTGTGCTTTCATACATATCCTTTCCTGCTCTTTGCATCTATTGTTGACTACTCAGTCGGCTGAAAGTCAAGACTGAGTAATCTCTACTGCTCTTGTGCTTCTGCATACTACTGCTGCTCTCATCCTGCTATTACTGTTCTATTGCTGCTCTCATCCTGCTATTACTGTTCTATTGCTGCTCTCATCCTGCTATTACTGTTTTATTGTTGCTCTCATCCTGCTATTACTGTTTTATTGTTGCTCTCATCCTGCTATTACTATTCTATTGATTCTCTCTTTGTCATGTATACTGTTACTGCTCTGCTATCTCCTGCACTTTGTTGTTCTCTATTCCTTGACTGGTATGTATTTTGATTTAGTTTTATAGTACCCATACACAATATGCTCCAGTTTTTGTATCTTTACCTACTGTTCATTATATGTTTTATCATATGGCTCTACTCTCTACCCTGTAATTAGCTTAATCCCCATCATGTATCCCCTTTTGTTATGTTTGAATATGTATCTTGCTTTCCCAGGGTTCCCTGTAATTATGTCTTTAGCATACCCCTACTATTTTTCCTTTCCTTGAGTATGATATTTCTCCAGTTCATTCTGAGACTCTGGCATGCTTATGTGTTCATAGGTTGATGTTGCTTACCTTGACCTGATTGTTGTTACTTGTTCTCACCCTCTACTTAACTGTAAACCTACCTCTCCTGCTACTTGAATATTAAGCAATACTGATCCTATTAATCTATGCTATTATGTGACAACTATTTGGTAACTATGTGTGTCACGCCCCGAAATCCCATCGCCGGGTCGTGATGGCGTCTAAGGTTGAACCTGCTAGACAAGCCAACGCGTATAGTTAAACTAGCATAATAACATCAATTTAACAAAATAAACTAAGACGGTTCACATTAAACAGCGGAAATAAATATGGTTTCAAGCTAAGTAACGACAACATAATACAACGACACATAATTTCCCAAAACCCGGAGTCACAAACTCACGAACTGTCTATAAGAGTGCTAAATACAAGTATGGAAAAAAAACATGTCTGTCTCTGAAACTAGAGGAAAAATAAGACATAAGCGAAGACATAGAGATGGAAGAGACGCCAAGGCCCACGAACGCCAGTGGGTATACCTTGAAACCTCTAGGATAAGCTGGAAGACACTCCCACTAATGATGTCCTCCGGATCCGGCTGCGTAATCTGCACAACATAAAGAAGTGCAGGTGTAGCATCAGTACAACTGACCCCATGTACTGGTAAGTGCCTAGCCTAACCTCGGCAAAGTAGTGACGAGGCTAGAACAAGACTACCAAATAAACCTGTATATATATATATATATATATATATATATATATATACACACAAACGATAAGAAATATAGGGAGAAAATAATTAATAAAGGAAGGGGAACATGCTGTGGGGAGATAACGGTTTCTTATAAGAATTCTCAAATAAGGAAAAGAACAACAAAGCCAGAATATCAATAAGGACCAGAAAGCACAAACTTGCACGACATCAACCTTCGTATTTTTACTCTCGTCCTCACTATGCAATGTATAATGTAATCAATGTAAATCATGGCACGGTATCACCCTTCGTGCTTTTACTCTCGTCCTCACTATGCAATGTGTAATGTAATCAATGTAAATCATGGCACGGCATCACCCTTCGTGCTTTTACTTTCTTTCCTCACAGTATAATCAATGAATATCGGTATGGAATGGTACATCGTACGGCACGACATCACCCTTCATGCTTTATACTTTTTCCTCACAATATCAAACAATGAACGACATCACCCTTCGTGCTTTAACACTCTTCCTCACCCAAACAACAATCACAAACAAGGACAAGGGAGCAAACAGAATGAAAATAGTAATCCGGGTAAGGGAACAATATCAAACAATGCACGATATCACCCTTCGTGCTTTAACACTCTTACTCACAATATCAAACAGGGCACGTCATCACCCTTCGTGCTTTAACACTCTTCCTCACCCGAACAACAATCACAAACAAGGGCAAGGGAGTGAGCAGAATAGAAATAATAATCCCGGGCAAGGGAACATCAATTAAAAAATTAAATCCCGGCAAGGGAACATCAATAACAGTAATCTCAACATCCCAACAAGGGAGACAATATCAAAAGCAACAATGACCCGATAAGGGTATATTTTAGTAGCTCTTTCTCTTTCTTTCAATTATCTCATATATCTTCGTCGTTCGTGTTACAATTCGAGCCAATGCTCCAAAAGAGTTTAAAGATTACAATTTCCTTCACATGTTCTTCACAACATATAGAAATCATCAATTAAGCATGGAAATTACCACAAAATCAGAACATTCACAATGTAAGGACTCACGGTCATGCTAGACACCAATGTATAGATACTCGTCACTATGCCTATACATCGTATTTGACAATTAGCAAGTAGCAAATTATACTCAACTCCTATTCCCCCAAGCTAAGGTTAGACCAAACACTTACCTCGGGTCCGAAGTATAGCAATCAACCCTCTAACACCGCCTTTCCTTTAGAATTCAATTCCGGAATGGTATTATCAATACATAATCAACTCAAGTATATCAATAAGGATTCAATGATTCAACTACATAGTCTAATTATCCATTCCCTAGCGTTCTTCCAAAAATACCAAAATCCGACCCCGGGCCCGCTCACTCGGATTCCTATAATTCTCGAAGGGAACACTCACCAAAATCCTAAGGATCATTAATATACGATTCTTACTTGATTTCATGTCCAATTCACAAAAAATTCTCAAATGATCACAAGTTCTAGGTTACTACCCAAATTATTGAATTTTTGCACTAATTTATTAAGCTAGGATTCATGCATGAAGTTAATTTCTGGGTAGAGTTCACTTACCTTAGAAGAACAGGTTGTTAGCTCTTAAAAATGGAGCAAAATCGTCCAAGGAAGAAGAAAGAATTGAGAAAAATGGGTTTAAAACCCGTATTTAAAACACACTACCTGAACAGTCATCTCACACCTGCGGCTCTAGGGACCGCACCTGCGGTCTCGCACTTGCGAGAAAAATCTCACACCTGCGGAAATGGTCTAGGGAGTCTGGGCTCGCACATGCGGTCTCGCACCTGCGAGAAATGTTCCGCACCTGCGATAATTGGCCAGGCCATTGGTGATCGCACCTGCGATGCTGGGGACCACACTTGCGATCTCGCACCTGCGATGATAGGCAACTGCATCTGCGGTCACACCAGAGCAGGTGCACCAGCAACTTTGTTTGCTGGTTTTTAGCCTCGTTAGGTGCCTGGAAGGCACCTGGGCCCACCCGAGCCCTAGTCTAGATATACCAACGAGTCCCAAATCATAATACGGACTCGCTTGAGCCTTCGGAACACCCAAGACAACGCTAAAACTCGAAATCAAACCCCTAAACCTCAAGAACCAAACTTAGGAATTTTAAATTTTCTAGACTTCGCTAACAACGTGCCGAACTGACCTATACTACTCGAAATGATACCAAATTTCACAGATAACTCATACAACATCCTACGAACTTGTTTGTGCGATTAAATCGCCAAAACAACATCATATACATCGAATTAAGCCTCAAAATCCATGAATTCTATCAAATTTCATAAAACATCAAATTTTCCATTTTAAGTTTGAAACACGTCAAACGAAATCCGATTTCAACCAAACTTTACAGGAAGTGCTTAAACCATATATAAGACCTGTACCGGGAGCCGGAACCAAAATACGGGCCCGATACCATCACTTTCTAATCAGATTTCATTTTTAATTTCCTTAAATATTTTCAAAAAACAATTTTACTCAAAAATTCATTTCTCGAGCTTGGGACCTCGGAATTCGATTCCGGGCATACGCCCAAGTCCCATAGTTTTCTACGGACCCTCCAAGACCGTCAAATCACGGGTCTGAGTCCGTTTACCCAAAATATTGACCGGAGTCAAATTTACTCATTTTAATATCAAATCTTAGCATTTTTCACAGAATTTCATATTTAAGCTGTCCGGCTACGCGCCCGGACTGCGCACGCAAATTGAGGCAACTATAGATAAGGTTTTCAAGGCCTCAAAAGTATGGAATGGGTAATAAAATAGGTGATGACCCTTTAGGTCGTCACATTCTCCACCTTTAAAACAACTGTTCGTCCTCGAACGGACAGAAGAAGGAAGTACCTGAGTCGGGAAATAAATGAGGGTAACGGCTTCATATATCGGACTCGGACGCCCAGGTCGATGCCTCAGGAGGCTGACCTCTCCACTGAACACGAACATAAGAGAAACTCTTGGATCTCAACTAACGAATCTGCCGGTCTAGAATAGCTACCGACACCTCCTCATAAGATAAGTCCTTGTCCAACTGGACAGTGCTGAAATCTAACACGTGGGCTGGATCGCCGTGATACCTCCGAAGCATGGACACATGAAAAACTGGATGTACGGCTGATAAGCTAGGTGGCAATGCAAGTCTATAAGCCACCTCTCCCACTCGATCAAGAATCTCAAACGGACCAATGAACCTAGGGCTAAGCTTGCCCTTCTTCCCAAATCTCATCACGCCCTTCATAGGCGACACTCGGAGCAATACTCGCTCACTAACCATGAAAGCCACATCTCGAACCTTGCGATCTGCATAACTCTTTTGCATGGACTGAGCTGTACGAAGCCTATCCTGGATGATCCTGACCTTGTCCAAGGCCTCCTGAACCAAATCTATACCCAACAACCGAGCCTCTCCTGGCTCAAACCACCCAACCGGAGATCGACTCTGCCTACCATATAAAGCCTCATAAGGAGCCATCTGGATACTCGACTGGTAGATGTTGTTGTAGGCAAACTCTGCTAAGGGAAAGAACTGATCCCATGATCCTCCAAAGTCAATAACACAAGCTCGGAGCATATCCTCCAATATCTGAATAGTCCGCTCGGACTGTCCATCCGTCTGAGGATGAAATGATGTGCTCAACTCCACCTTGGTGCCTAACTCTCGCTGAACTGATCCCCATAAACGCGAGGTAAAATACGCGCGCCGGTCCGAAGTGATAGATACCGGCACACCATGAAGGCAAACAATCTCCCAGATATAGATCTCAGCTAACCTCTCGGATGAATAGGAGACTGCCACAGGAATGAAATGCGCTGACTTGGTCAGCCTATCAACAATGACCGAAACTGCATCAAACTTCTTTCGGGTCAACGAAACTCCAGTAACGAAGTCCATAGTGATCCTTTCCCACTTCCACTCGGGAAGCTCAATCCTTTGAAATAAACCACTAGGCCTCTGATGCTCATACTTAACCTGTTGACAATTCAAACATCGCGCCACATATGCCACAATATCCTTCTTCATTCTAGGCCACCAATAATGCTGCCGCAAATCCTGATACAACTTCGAGGTGCCCGGATGAATAGAGTACCGGGAACTATGGGCCTCCTCTAAAATCAACTCTCGAATCCCATCAACATTGGGAACACAAACTCTCCCCTGCAATCTCAAAACACCATCATCATCTAAGGTCACCTGCTTGGCGCCTCCGCGCTGCACCGTGTCTCTAAGGACACAAAAATGGGGATCATCAAATTACCGATCACGGATACGCTCCAATAATGAAGAACGAGCGATCGTACAAGCCAACACTCGACTAGGCTCAGAAATATCCAACCTCACAAATCGATTGGCCAAAGACTGAACATCCGAAGCAAGCGGCCTCTGACTGACCAGAATAAAAGCAAGACTGCCCATGCTAGCTGACTTCCTACTCAAAGCATTGGCCACCACATTAGCCTTCCCCGGGTGATATAAGATGGTAATATCATAATCCTTCAACAACTCCAACCACCTTCTCTGCCTCAAATTCAAATCCTTTTGCTTGAACAAGTACTGAAGACTCTTATGATCCGTGAACACCTCACACGCCACGCCATACAGATAGTGCCTCCAAATCTTCAATGCGTGAACAATGGCTGCCAACTCCAAATCATGCACTGGATAGTTATTCTCATGAATCTTCAACTGCCTCGAGGCATAAGCAATGACCTTACCATCCTGCATCAACACTGCACCAAGCCCAATACGGGAAGCATCGCAATAAACTATATTAGGCCCTGAACCTGTGGGCAAAACCAATAACGGTGTCATAGTCAGAGCTGTCTTCAGACTCTGAAAGCTCGCCTTACACTCGTCCGACCATCTGAACTGGGCACCCTTCTGGGTCAACATGGTCATCGGGGCTGCAATAGATGAGAACCCGTCCACGAACCAGAGATAATAGCCTGCCAATCCCAAGAAACTCCGAATCTCTGTAGCCGATGCTGGTCTAGGCCAGTTCTTGACTGCCTCAATCTTCTTCGAGTCAACCTGAATACCCTCTGCTGATACGACATGACCCAGGAATGCAACTGAACTCAACCAGAACTCATACTTCAAAAATTTTGCATAAACCTGACTGTCCTTCAGAGTCTGAAGAACCACTCTGAGATGCTGCTCGTTCTCCTCCTGACTGCGGGAGTATATCAATATATCATCAATGAAGACTATCATGAACGAGTCCAAATAAGTCCTGAACACTCGGTTCAACAAGTCCATAAAACCTGCTGGGGCATTTGTCAACCCAAACGACATGACCAAAAACTCATAATGCCCGTACCGAGTGCGAAAAGCTACTTAGGGACATCAGATGCCCTAATCGTCAAATGATGGTAGCGAGATCTCAAGTCTATCTTTGAAAATACCCTGGCACCCTGAAGCTGATCGAACAAATCATCAATCCTCGGCAGTGGATACTTATTCTTGATTGTAACCTTGTTCAATTGCCTGTAATGAATGCACATCCTCATCGAACCATCCTTTTTCTTCACAAACAATACTGGAGCACCCCAAGGAGAAACGCTGGGCCTAATGAAACCCTTCCCAAGCAAATCCTGCAACTGTTCCTTCAACTATTTCAACTCTGGCGGGGCTATGCGATACGGTAAAATAGAAATGGGATGGGTTCCAGAAGCGAGATCAATGCAGAAATCAATGTCCCTGTCGGGTGGCATCCCCGACAAGTCTGAAGGGAAGGCCTCAGGAAACTCACGAACCACAGGTGCAGAATCAATAGAGGGAACCTCAACACTGGAATCGCGCACATAAGCCAAATAAGCCAAACAACCCTTCTCGACCATACGCCGAGCCTTCACGTACAAAATAACACTGTGGGTAGAATGACCAGGAGTCCATTTCCACTCCAAACGGGGCAAATCCGGTAAGGCTAAGGTCACTGTCTTGGCATGGCAATCCAAGATAGCATGATATGGGGATAACCAGTCCATCCCCAATATAACATCAAAGTCGACCATACCTAAAATCAACAAATCAACACGGGTCTCAAGACCCCCAATCACCACAACACAAGAACGATGGACTCGATCGACCACGATAGAATCACCCACCAGTGTAGATACATAAATAGGAATACTCAGTGAATCACTAGGCATGACCATGTATGGTGCAAAATAGGAGGATACATACGAATACGTAGACACTTGATCAAATAGCACTGAAGCATCTCTGTCACAGACCAGAATAGTACCTATAATGACTGTATCTGAAGACTCAGCCTCTGTCCTGGCTGGAAGAGCATAACATCGGGGCTGGGGCCCACTACCCAGAACTACATCTCTAGGACGACCGGCTGTTGGCTGGACCCTACCTCTTGCGGCCTGAGCTCCACCTCTATGACCTCTACCTCCACCTCTAGCACCTCTAATCCCACCTCTAACTGGCTGGACATGCTGTGGAACACCTGGTGCCTGTACCATGGCACGAGAACCCTGATGATGTGAACTACCTGATGCTCGAGGGAAAAATCTGGCAAGGTGACCCGGATCTCCACAAGCGTAACAAGACCTCGGCTGCTGAGGGAACTGAATCTGACCATGTCGACCTGAATGACCACCCCGGAGACTCTGATACGGCGGTGAACTGATGGGAGCTGGTGGCGCACTGTAAGGCTGCTGATCAGAATAGTGCGTCTGATAACCACGACCACCTGAAGTACCATGGGAAACCTGGAGAGCTGACTGAAAAGGTCTGGGAGGATGACCTATGCCTGAAGAATCCCTGTCCCCAGATGAGGCTCCACTGAAACAACCGAAATGACGGGGCCTCTTATCAGCCCCCTGACCACCACCTTGTGATGGAATCATCTCAATCCTCCTAGCCACATTGGCCGCATCCTGGAACGATATATTTGTACCTGAATCTCTAGCCATCTGAAGTCTGATAGGCCGGGCCAATCCCTCAATAAATCTCCGAACCCTCTCCCGATCAGTAAGAAGTATCATGAGAGAATATCAGGTTAGAGTGATGAACCTGGTCTCGTACTGAGTGACGGACATGGATCCCTGCTAGAGACGCTCAAATTGCCTCCGAAGGTCCTCTCTCTGAGTAATGAGAAAGAACTTCCCCAGAAATACCTCTGAGAACTGAGTCCAAGTCAAAGGTGTAGATCCAGCTGGTCTAGCTAAGCAATAGTCTCTCCACCAACTCTTGGCTGCGCCCGATAACCGAAAAGTAGCGAAGTCAACCCCGTTGGACTCCACTATGCCCATGTTCCGAAGAACCTCATGGCAGCTGTCCAAATAATCCTGGGGGTCCTCTGATGGTGAACCAATGAAGGTAGCAGTGAATAACTTAGTGAACCTGTCTAGTCTCCACAAAGCATCTGGTGACATAGATTCTCCCTCTACTACCGGTGTTGCAATACCCGACTGAGATACTCCGGCTGGCTGAGGTGCCGGAGTCTGAAACTGTGGAGCTAGCTGCTCTGGCATGCGGGCGGCAGGAGTCTGGGCACCTCCCCCAGCCTGAGAGACGGTTGGTGCAGTAGGAAGAAGACCTGCACGTGCTACACTCTCCATGAGTCCGACTAGACGGACAAGGGCGTCCTGAAGCACCGGGATAGCTATGAACCCCTCTAGGACCTGAGCCCGTCCAACTGGGTATGCCAGAACTGGGACCTCCTCTTCAGACTCGACCTAAGGGTCCTCCACTGGGGATGCTGCTCTAGGTTGATCCCGGCCCCGGCCTCTAGCACGACCTCGTCCTCGACCTCGACCCCTTGTAGGAGCTGTAACAGGAGTGTCGGGCTGCTGAGCAGAACCAAGGGAAGCACGCATCCTCTCCATATGTGAGAAAATAGAATAGAAACTCAATCAGTACTCAGAATTCATAGCGCACGACAGAGAAGAAAAGAAATATGGAGTCATCCTAACTTTGCATCCTCTGGGGGATAAATACAGACGTCTCCGTACCGATCCCTCAGACTCTACGAAGTTGTCTGTGAGTTGTGAGACCTAATTAACCTAGTGCTCTGATACTAACTTGTCACGCCCCGAAATCCCACCATCGGGCCGTGATGGCGTCTAACGTTGAACCCGCTAGACAAGCCAACATGTATAGTTAAACTAGCATAATAACATCAATTTAACAAAATAAACTAAGACGATTCACATTTAAACAATGGAAATAAATACGGTTTCAAGCTAAGTAATGACAACATAATACGACACATAGTTTCCCAAAACCCGGAGTCACAAACTCACGAACTGTCTATAAGAGTGCTAAATACAAGTCTGAAAGGAAATACATGTCTGTCTCTAAAACTAGAGGAAAAATAAGACAGAAGCGAAAACATAGGGATGGGAGAGACGCCAAGGCCCACGAACGCCAACGGGTATACCTTGAAGCCTCTAGGATAAGCTGGAAGACACATCCACTAATGATGTCCTCCGGGTCCGGCTGCATAATCTGCAACACATAAAGAAGTGCAGGTGTCGCATTAGTACAACCAGCCCCATGTACTGGTAAGTGCCTAGCCTAACCTCTGCGAAGTAGTGACGAGGCTAGAACCAGACTACCAAATAAACCTGTGCAGTTCAAATAAACAAATATATATATATATAATAAGAAATATAGGGAGAAAACAATTAATAAAGGAAGGTGAACATGTTGTGGGGAGATAACAGTTTCATACAAGAATTCTCAAATAAGGAAAAGAACAACAAATCCAGAATATCAATAAGGACCAAAAAGCACAAACTTACACGGCATCACCCTTCGTGCTTTTACTCTCGTCCTCACTATGCAATGTATAATGTAATCAATGTAAATCATGGCACGACATCACCCTTCGTGCTTTTACTCTCTTTCCTCACAGTATAATCAATGAATATCGGTATGGAATGGTACATCGTATGGCACGACATCAACCTTCGTGCTTTACACTCTTTCCTCACAATATCAAACAATGCACGACATCAACCTTTGTGCTTTAACACTCTTCCTCACCCAAACAACAATCACAAACAAGGGCAAGTGAGCAAACAGAATGGAAATAGTAATCCCGACAAGGGAACAATATCAAACAATGCACGGTATCACCCTTAGTGCTTTAACACTCTTCCTCACAATATCAAACAGTTCACGACATCACCCTTCGTGCTTTAACACTCTTCCTCACCCGGCAAAGGAACATCAATAACAATAACAATAATCTCAACATCCCAACAAATAGAAATAATAATCCCGGCAAGGGAACATCAATTAAAAAATTAAATCCCGGCAAAGGAACATGAATAACAGTAATCTCAACATCCCAACAAAGGAGACAATATCAAAAGCAACAATGACCCTACAAGGGTATATTTTAGTAGCTCTATCTCTTTCTTTCACTTTCATTTCATAATTTACTCTATTTCTTGAGCTAATGCTCCAAAGGATACAATTATCTCATATATCTTCATCGTTCGTGTTACAATTCGAGCCAATGCTCCAAAAGAGTTTAAAGATTAAAATTTCCTTCACATGTTCTTCACAACATATACAAATCATCAACTAAGCATGGAAATTACCACAAAATCAGAAATTCACAATGTAAGGACTTAGGGTCATGCTAGACACCAATGTATAGATACTCGTCACCATGCCTATACATCGTATTTGACAATTAGCAAGTAGCAAATTATACTCAACTCCTATTCCCCCAAGCTAAGGTTAGACCAAACACTTACCTCGGGTCCGAAGTATAGCAATCAACCCTCTAACACAGCCTTTCCTTTAGAATTCAATTCTGGATTGGTATTATCTAGACATAATCAACTCAAGTATATCAATAAGGATTCAATGATTCAATTACATAGTCTAATTATCCATTCCCTAACGTTCTTCCAAAAATACAAAAATCCGACCACGGGCCCGCTCGCTCGGATTCCTATAATTCTCGAAGGGAACACTCACCCAAAGCCTAAGGATCATTAATATACGATTCTTACTTGATTTCATGGCCAATTCACAGAAAAATCTTAAATGATCACAAGTTCTAGGTTACTACCCAAATTCTTGAATTTTTGCACTAATTTATGTAGTTAATTAAGCTAGGATTCATGCATGAAGTTAATTTCCGGGTAGAGTTCACTTACCTTAGAAGACCAGGTTGTTAGCTCTTAAAAATGGAGGAAAACAGTCCAAGGAAGAAGAAGGAATTGAGAAAAATGGGTTTAAAACTCGTATTTAAAACACACTGCCTGAACAGTGATCTCGCACATGCTGCTCTGGGGACCGCACCGGCGGTCTCGCACTTGCGAGAAAAATCTCGCACCTGCGGAAACGGGCTAGGGAGTTTGGGCTCGCACCTGCGGAGTGGAGACCGCACCTACGGTCTCGCACCTGCGAGAAATGTTCCGCACCTATGATAATTGGCCAGGCCATTGGTGATCGCACCTGCGATGCTGGGGACCGCACTTGCGGTCTTGCACCTGCGATGATGGGCAACCGCACCTGCGGTCACACTAGAGCAGGTGTACCAACAGCTTTGTTTGCTGGTTTTTAGCCCCGTTAGGTGCCCGGAAGGCACCTGGGCCCACCCCGAGCTCTAGTCCAAATATACTAACGAGTCCCAAATCATAATACGGACTCGCTCGAGCATTCGGAACACCCAAAACAACGCTAAAACTCGAAATCACACACCCAAACCTCAAGAACCAAACGTAGGAATTTTAAGTTTTCTAGACTTCGCTAACAACGTGCCGAACTGACCTATACAACTCGGAATGATACCAAATTTCACAGATAACTCATACAACATCCTACGAACTTGTCTGTGCGATCAAATTTCCAAAATAACATCATATACATTGAATTAAGCCTAAAAATCCATGAATTCTATCAAATTTCATAAAACATCAAATTTTCCATTTTAAGTCCGAAACACACATCAAACGAAATCCGATTTCAACCAAACTTTACAGGAAGTTCTTAAACCATATATAAGACTTGTAGCAAGCACCGGAACTAAAATACGGGCCCGATACCATCAATTTCTAATCAGATTTCATTTTCAATTTCCTTAAATATTTTCAGAAAATAATTTTACTCAAAAATTCATTTCTCGAGCTTGGGACCTCGGAATTCGATTCCAGGCATACGCCCAAGGTCCATATTTTCCTACAGACTCTTCGGGACCGTCAAATCACGGGTCATGGTCCTTTTACCCAAAATGTTGACCGGAATCAAATTTACTCATTTTAATATCAAATCTTAGCATTTTTCACAAAATTTCATATTTAAGCTGTCCGGCTACGCGCCCGGACTGTGCACGCAAATTGACAAAACTACAGATGAGGTTTTCAAGGCCTCGAAAGTACGGAATGGGTAATAAAATAGGTGATGACCCTTTGGGTCGTCACAATATGATAGATATAACTCTGCCTAACTCTAATATTTAATGTTATTTGTCCCTAATCCCTCACCCCTGTTTGTGTTTACTCTTTCATGAGTTCTTTTACCTGCTGACTGCAGTTGTATTTCTTCTCTCTTTGATAAACTGTTTTACCAAAATCCTTCATCCTTTTCTGAAATCATCTTTTAAAATTGTTGTCTCAATTACTCTTTTCAAACTCAAACTCTCTTTTATAATCCAAGCACTTCCCACTACTATTAGATTCTAGGTGCTGCCCCCTTCGTGTGAGCACTGCCTTAGGGTGTGAGCATTGTCCAGGATCTTCTGAGGTCCTTAGATACTATGACACACTTGGGTTAAAAGGTCATGGCATATGACAAATGGATCTGGTACTTTGGGCCTACTGTCAGGCTCTCTATAGTATAACTTCTTGATTTTTCTTTCATTCAGTTGTGTAATTTGTACAATATTGGTCTGTAATAATTATTTGTAAAACAACTTTGGGGCTGGATAGTGAAAAGGGTGGGGATTATGCATGCTTAGTGTAGTTTTGGGTAGAAAACATGCTTTAGGATTTGTTGTTACCTCTGTGCGCAATAGAGATCCTGCTTAGGACATGCTTGCATTGGATATCATGTTTTTAGGTCTACTCATATATGCATCTCATCATATCCATGTTCATCTAAGGATCCATGTTACATATTAACTACCGCTTATTTAAAAAATTCTGTTTAAATAGTTATAAATAATTGTTTTAAAAAATTGTCTCTGCATGCATAACTTAAATATAGATATCATGTTCTTAGGTGCATTATCATTATTTGCATTAGAAACCATGTATCTTAGGATCTACTTTCAGCATGTCTACATTTAAAGTTTGTGCTAAGTACTCAATTGAATGCCTAGAAAGCATGTGTTAGGCTTAATAATCAAATAAAAATCGAACTCATGTATCGCCCGTGTATTTAATAATCTCACTGAAAATATGTTGCCACAGCCAAAAAATGTCTTCTGCATTTTTCTCTAAAAACCTGAAACTGGTTTCCTGTCTAATATCCTATTTCTTGCATTCTTAGATACCATGCCTATAGGATCTGCATTTTCATCTTGTGCCTATTAAAACCAAGTTTAAAAACCTGCATTTCACCCATTTCTTAAAAAACAACAATCGATACCTTCGGACACCTAGGCAAACCATAGGCCTAACGTTTGTTAAATATCAGAATTCAACCATTTTTATGCACTGCCTGATACTACAAAATGGTTTCTAAAAATCAATCATACACTTTTTTTTTCTGAAACTCGTTAAAATCCTGCTGTCTGCTACTGTCTTCACGCTTAAAATTCCTGCTTTGCCTATAAACTACTAGTTTTTTTAAAAATTCATTCATTCCTTTTGCTAAAACTCATTAAAACTTGTTGTTTACTACTGTTTTCACATCTAGAACTCCTGTTTAGGTCCTGAATATGAGACTTTCATTGTGTTTAAGACGTGCTATTTACATGCCTTATTTATGGAGGGATATCTGAGCTCTATAACTGTTTATGTGTAGCTCTGTAACGACTCGACCAGTCGTTTTGAGAAATAAAACTCTGTTCAACGGCATAAGGTCTAGAACAGCTTCAGAATATGAGTATCGACTTGCGTGCATGGTGGAATTCGGCTTTCGGATGGTTTAGAGTCAAATTTGAAGAAGGAACCTTGTTTTGGAAGTTTGAACGGTGAAAAGTTGACCGAAATTGGACTTTTGGGTAAACGACCTTGGAATGGGTCGTGGACGATCTCAACAGCTTCGTATGGTGATTTTGGACTTAGGCGCGTGTTCAGAATGCATTTTGGAAGTCCGTAGTTCATTTAGGCTTGAAATGCCGAAGTTTGAATTTTTGAAGTTTCCAGTCCGATAGTGAGTTTTGATCCGAGGGTCGGAATGGAATTCCGGAAGTTGGAGAAGCTTCTTTATGTCATTTTGGACTTGTCTGCAAAATTTGAGGTCATTCAGATGAGTTTAGACGTGTTTCGGCGTCGGATGTGAATTCTAGAATTTTCCTAAGTTCCTAAGCTTGAACCTATGCATAATCGATGTATTTGAATTTATGAGACGTGTTTTTAAGGATCGACCTAGTTCGAATAAGTTATTAGGGTCGGTTGGTGGTTTTGGTTGAGGTCCCGGGGGCCTCGGGGTTGTTTCGGATGCTTAACGGGAGAAATTGGGGCTTATCAAATTGTTGAACCAAACCTCTTCTGGTGTTTTCACACCTGTGAAGGTTTTCCCGCAGGTGCAGACTCGTAGGTGCGGTGGGTTTAATCACAGGTGTGATGGAGGGGGGTTTGACTAGTGGTCGCAGGTGCGACCTGGGTTCCGCAGGTGCGGGACCGTAGGCGCAACCAAACGACCGCAGGTGCGGCCCCAGTGGACTTAAGTGAATTCCGCACCTGCGATGCTTTTTCCGCAGGTGCGGTACCGCAGGTGTGGTGATCAACCGAGGGTTTATTTCATAAGTCTAAAAATCGTGTAAGATCTCGGGGATTGGCAATTTTCAGTGGGTTTTGAAGAGAAGGATCGTAAGTAACATTTTCTAATCCTAATTCATTGTTAGACCATGAATCCCCATTTTTTTCTTTAGTTTAATTATAAAAAATGGGGGGAAAACCATAGGAAATTGATGAAACTTCCCCAAACCGAAATTCTGAGAATTTAAGGGGTTTTTGACATCAGATTTTGATTGTTTCTGGTCTAGTGAGTTCGAGAGTGAATGGGTGTCCGAAAAATATAACTTTTACCCGATTCTGAGACGAGGGCCCGAGGGGCGTTTTGGTTATTTTACCTAATTTTGCGCCTTAGCTTTGAATTAAATAGTAGAATCAGTTGATTGAGATGTTATTTACGATATGTAATTGAATTGTATAGATTTGGGCCATTTGGAGTCAGATACTTATGGCGAGAACGTGGTTCCTAGTTGATTTTGAGCCGGTTCGAGGTAAGTATCTTGCCTAACCTTGTGTGGGGGACTTCCCCTTAGGATTTGAGTCTTCTCTGTTGATTACATTCCTTGTACGTAAGGTGACGAATGGGTGCTCGGATTTATTTTTGGAAAATTTTCCCTTATTAGGTTCTTAGCTCCTCTTAATTACTGAGTATGAAGTCGTTTTTGATATGATTGAGTTCCATGTTATTAGTTTCACCTCTACATGTGTTTACTTGGAAATTATTGCCCTTTTTCGGTTATTCTTGTTGCCTAATTGACTCTTGCTTTGTTTAACTGAAAATCCCTACCCTTCCTTAGTCGCGTTATCTTTCGTAATTACTTGTCTCTATCTGGAAATCATTAGTATCTCTCATGTAATTAATTGGTCTTAATGGACGTTACGGTTATCTTTCCTCTGCTCATCCTTAATTGAAATCATTGTATATTCTTCGTAACTTGCCCAACTGTAAAAGAAGTTAGATATCCTATGTTAAGTTGATAATTCCTTATTTGAAATTATTTGATTCATGTTAAGTTCCTTGTTGTTGAACTACGAATTATAGAATCGTTGTTTCATATTATTCTCCCTTGTTGCATTATTTTTGTAAACATTGTCATTTGTTGTGTTGTACTTGTTGATCTTGTGATGCACGAGGTTTCTGCCATGCAGTTGTTGATATTATGAGGCACGAGGTTTCTGCCGTGCGGTTGTTAATATTGTGATGCACGAGGTTTCTGCCGTGCGGTTGTTGATATTGTGATGCACGAGGTTTCTGCCGTGCGGTTGTTGATATTGTGATGCACGAGGTTTCTGCCGTGCGGTTGTTGATATTGTGATGCACGAGGTTTCTGCCGTGCGGTTGTTGATATTGTGATGCACGAGGTTTCTGCCGTGCGGTTGTTGATATTGTGATGCACGAGGTTTCTGCCTTGCGGTTGTTGATATTGTGATGCACGAGGTTTCTGTCGTGCGGTTGTGGATATTGTGATGCACGAGGTTTCTGCCGTGCGGTTGTTGATATTGTGATGCACGAGGTCTCTGCCGTGCGGTTGTTGTTGAGGAGTTGCACGAGGTCTTTGCCGTGCTATTGTTGCTATTGATGTATTGCATATGCAGCGTAATAAGGCGGGATATGATTATATACTTATATGTGGGTTGCACATGTGGCGGAATAAGGTGGGAACATTATGATGCACGTGTGGCGGAATAAGGCGGCACTTATTATATTGTTATTTGCACACGTGGCGTAATAAGGTGGGGTATGTCAGGGGTTAGTTGTAAATAATTGTGACGGCTTATGGAGGCATTCCTATGTTGTTTAATATTGTGATTGTGGATTGTTTACCTGTATGAGCCTTATCACTTGGGAGTTGTGAGGAAACATCGTACGTGCGGTTATATTGTGATTGTGGGTTGTTTACCTGTATGAGCCTTATCGCTTGGGAGTTGTGAGGAAACATCGTACGTGCGGTTATATTGTGATTGTGGGTTGTTTACCTGTATGAGCCTTATCGCTTGGGAGTTGTGAGGAAACATCGTACGTGCGGTTATATTGTGATTGTGGGTTGTTTACCTATATGAGCCTTATCGCTTGGGATCTGTAAGGAAACATCGTACGTGCGATTCGTTCTCCTTCTTATGTTACCAGTTGGTAGTATTCTCGTTGAAACACTTGCACAAGCATACACGTAGTTGAACACTCCTATTAGAGGTGGATTCCTCCTGATTTTTGCTAAGGGTGGAGGTACGCCCTCGTTTATTCATTATATATGTGAGATTTTCCCTAGTTATCTAGTTAGTTGTCAGCATGACTGTGAGACTGATGGGGCACAAGATGCCAAGTGTTAGATTTCAGATGCTGGGGTTCCGTGAGTTGTGGTTTGTCCGAGATTTGGTAAGATAGTGGAAAGAGTTGAACAAGACCTTATGTGGACATCATCGTAGGTTATGAGTTATTGATTTGTTTTCCCCTTACTGTGTTGTGACCTTAGGATTTGGATTGTGATTTTGCCGTCATTGCATATCATCATGTATCATTTTTCTCCTTGTTGCTTGTTTTTCTTTTCTCCCTTATGGTGAATTGTAGCAATAATGTTCTCTTCGTGCAGTCTTATTACATTTATATATCATTTTCGTTATACCTATGATTATACTATTTATTTGATCGGTAGGTGTCTCGACTGTCCCTCGTCACTACTCCACCGAGGTTAGTCTTGATACTTACTGGGCACCGCCGTGGTGTGCTCATGCTACTCTTCTGCACATTTTTGTTGTGCAGATACAGGTACTCCCATTCAGTTCTGTCAGCCTTGGAAGGAGGCGTTTCTATAGAGACTTCTAGGTATATCTGCTATGTCCGCAGACCGAAGAGTCACTTTCTATCTTCTGTAATAAGTATAGCCTTTCAGTATTTTTCCTTGTTTAGACATTCTTGTGTTAGAGCCTCCTATGTATCCCTTAGCTTGTGATTTGTGAGATTCCGGGTTTTGGGAATTGTGTTAGCTTCGAGAGCTGTTTTTGTGTGTGCCGAGCGGCACCTTAAACGCTGTTTATTTTACTAGTTTAGTTTTGATTAATTTCTTCCGCAATTATGGTTTATCTTCCACATTATTAGGCTTACCTAGTTGTAGGGGATAGGTGCCATCAGGACATGTTCACGGAGGGCGAACTAGGGTCGTGACAAGTTGGTATCAGAGTCAGGTTCATAGGAGTCACAGATCACAAGCTGGTTTATTAGAGTCTCGTGGATCGGTACGGAGATGTCTGTACTTATCTACGAGAGGATATGTAAATGTTTAGGAAAAATCTTCACTTCATTTGATTTCCTTGTCATTCGATATTTCTTTTGACATCAATTCTAAACCTCTATCTTCTACTCTCTCACAGATGGTGAGGACACGTGCTACTCGAGACGATCAGGCTCCCATGCCCCCTACCGCAGCTGTTAGAGGCCGGGGCCGAGGTAGAGGCTGGGGACGCGCACGTGGTGCAGCGAGAGCACCTGCGGGAGCGGCCGCCGAGGTACCACCAGCAGATCCATACGGAGTCCAAGCACCTGACATGCCTACTGCTACTACTACTCCATCCCTTTAGGAGACTTTGGCACAATTCAGGAGCATGTACACCACTTGGCTCAAGCAGGGTTGCTTCCTCTTTCTGCAGCCACATCCCAGGCCGGGGGAGGAGCATAGACTCCCGCCGTCCGCACTCCCGAGCAGCGAGCGGATATTAAGCAGGTCCCTGAGATTATTCATGCGCCGCTTGCAGCACCAGTTCAGCCCGAGGGCATGGAAGCGGCTTCCGAGCAGGAGTAGATAAGACTAGAGAGGTTCAAGAAGTATGATCCTCCGGTATTCAGTGGATTAGCATCAGACGATGCCTTGGGGTTTCTTGATGAGTGTTGCCGCATTCTCCGTACTATGGGTATCTCTGGATCGGGCAGGGTTTCTTTCACTAATTCCAACTTCGAGGAGCCGCTTATGATTGGTGGCGCACCTATGAGTTAGACAGCCCAGACGGGGCAGCTTCACTGACTTGGACCCAATTTTCAGATATGTTCCTGAGAGACTTTGTTCCTCAGAGCCTCAGGGATGCATGGTGTGCGGATTTTGAGCATTTGCGCCAGGGTGCTATGAGCGTCTCGGGGTATGCTGTCTGTTACACCAGTTTGGCTAGACATGCCTCAGCCTTGGTTTCTACTGTTAGCGAGAAAGTTCGCTGGTTCATTGAGGGCTTATTCCCAACATCAGATCCAGTATGGCTCGTGAGTTGGAGATGGATATTCCATAACAACAGGTGGTGAACATTGCTAGGAGGATAGAGGGTATGCATGCTAGAGAGAGAGAGAGGGCAGGCAAGGTCACGAGAGAGAGAGAGAGCAGACGAGATCGGGATAGAATGTATGAGGAGGCGAGGAGGCCTCTATATTGGTCCATATTTTGGAGGCAGGGTGCGTCATGGTAGAGGTTTTTCGGGTCAGTCAGTCCAGTTCGCGCTTCAGGCTTTACATGGTGACTCAGGTGTTCATGGGTCTCGGAGTAACCGTATCGCACAGTTTCCACCGCCCCATCAGCAGATGGGGTGCTTTGAGTGTGGAGATACTATCCACCTAGTGAGAGATTGTCCTAGAATTTGGACCGATGTGTCACAACGAGGTATTCAGGAAGGTAGAGGGAACCCAAGAGGGGGAGGCCCTGCTCGTTGATGTGTTCACATAGTAGGCTTGAGGCTGGTGCGCCAGTTGAATGTCATTCAGGTACGGACTCGATTTGTTATAGAGGGGAACTATCTGTAGTTCCTTACAGTTCTGCTTATTGGGGTAAGTACCCTTATTTGTTGTCCCACTTATGGGTGTGTTTCATGATTTGTACTCTGTTTATGTGATTATCCTGATGGGAAGTCCGATGAGTGATAGCCGTATCTATCGTCTGTTTCTAGCTGTTGTCGAGAGTTATAAGGCTAGTAGTAAATTCATGTTGCATGTTTCGATAGGTTTGATATGATTTCTAAGTATTCTTGGTTACGAGCTGTGATTTATATGCTCCACCGGTGTGGGAGCCAATCTGTGTTGTGAGTTGTAGACGGAATTGATCTAGTGTG